>KE740670.1:259-10781 GCA_000464975.1 Cronartium comandrae C4
TTCTCCTTGAGCTTCCTTGTCATAGTCTTACCTGGAGTTACACATTTCCAGGGATTGGGTATTTAAAAGAGCCATAAGGGCCTTTCTTCTTAAGAGATATCTAAGCACTGATGAGAAATAGAGTAAATCAGTCAATTAAGACTTCTTACAAACACAAGAGGAGCAAATCTTATATGCCTCGAGTTTGTGCTGAGGACCCAAAGAGGCTATTTACACAAAGAAGTGGAGCTTAAATAAAGTGAGAGGTAAAGGAGGCAGGAGCACATGGCTTGAATCAAAGATAGATAAACTTGTCTTTGTAAGTATTGGATTGATATAATCAAAAGTGATGATGGTCCACATGAGAAAGAAGGCCATTATTTATTGAAAAGACTTAACTGAGTCAGAAGTCCTCTTGTGAGAGTTGTACCTGATACAACCATGAAAATAAGTACTGTGAGCACAGAAAATAATTAGGAAGAGTTTCAAGGCAATAGCTCAAATCAACTGACCTGCGTATGCAGCAATCAAAAAGTGAAGATAGCAAGAAATTTAAACAACTTCTGACTCTGATTCTGAATTTGATGAGCATATACACCATCACTAAAACTATCCACACACCTAGTGTAAGCAGGATGATAAGTACTGCAAGCACAGAAAATGATAAGGAATAGTTTTGAGGCAATGGCTCAAATGAAAATGACCTGCTTATACAGTGATCAAAAAGTGAAGATAGGAAGGAAGTTAAACAAGTCTAGAAAGAAAGAGCCAGACTGATTAATTTCTGACAAGACCTGAGAAAATAAACTAAGGGGTACTTGGACTCTAATTCCCATTTTGATGAGGAGAAAAGAAATCAGAGTAGTTGAGAGTGAGCACATATAAGTAAAATGAAAATAACTAGACTCTTCCCCAACAAAATAGCCCATTAAAAATCAATCCACTTGTTTCATACCTCTAATCCACTCATTCCACTTGTTTCATATCCACTATCCTCTATCATTTGCACAAACATCTACCCCAACACAACTGTTACCTGGAACCATCAAATTACTATCTCTCTCCTCCATTTCCATCTTTGTACTACTCCTTCATCAGATATTCTTTGGAAACTTGTACCTAATTGCATTTGAACCAGCTAGTGACAGAAAACAGGAAATGATCTTGATCAGATCAATTTCCAGTGTTATATCTAACACTCACTTGAGATTCTGATCTTGATCAATTACAGAGCAAAAGCAATTGACCTTCATTAGCACTGAGTTGAAAAAACAACAGACACATGATCTACTGGCTAATGAGAGATTGAAGAAATAATGGTGAAAAACAAACATGACATGAAGAGAGAAAGACTTTACATACCTGACAGAGGACAGGAAATGATATCGATCAGATCAATTTCCAGTGTTATATCTAACACTCACTTGAGATTCTCACCTTGATCAATTACAGAGGAAAAGCAATTGACAAGGAAAAGAAGAGGGGTCTCGAGGAGGTTGATTTCTTTCAGGTATAGTCCATTCTCGGACATATTAGGTTATCAAAAGTGAGACAACCATAGTGTGTACAAGATAGGTCTTCAATTGAAATAAGGAGAAAAACACACCTGCACTTATACTACTGATTGGTTAGTTTGTTGTTAGGGGGAAAAACTAATGAGGCTGATTAAGTAAGAAAAAGGAAAAATTACAGTTATAAATTGAATGCACAAGGAAAAGATAAGAAAAAGAAAAATTATAACAGCTAGTTAGGCAGGAAGAGATTGCCATAGTAACACCTCATACTTTAATATTTATACATAAAGGGATTCCAGTGAACATAGATAAGTCATTGAACCATGAGAAAACTTGAGAAAAGTCAGGGAATGAGTAAGCCAATGGGTAAAAACAAATTAGCTGAGAAAATGAGTGGATGATTGAAAGTAGAGAGAGAACTCCATGAACAAACAGTTTCATCAACACTGTTATTATAGATTAATGAGCCAAGACCTTGTGGCCCAAGGACCAGACCTTCTGTCCTTATTCTACCAGATGAGGATAGTCAGGTTTATATGAGGGTAGCACTGTGGGTAAGCAATAGATGTGGCCAACTCCCAACTGAGCCAAAGCCACACAATATTGTCAACACATATCACATGAAAGGAACATAAAAAGATGGGTCTATCAAAAGGAAAAATAAGTAGAGAAACATAGCCACTATGAAAGCCACAAAAATCTCTTCTTGCTTTATGTGTTTGTAGGTTACAGGCTGAGAATTGTGTGAAACCATACTGTCTGTATATGTACTAAATCACAGTGCTGTGTGTAAGCATGTTACAGTAGTGTATATACTTTTCATATAAAATTGTGGCTATGAGGAAATCTGGACTCCTCAGATTTTTCCATGGCTAACACTCATCCTCTAGAGGGTGTGGTGATTATTCTACCATTGATGTAGCTTTCAAACTACAAAATTCTTCACTTATTCCTAGAGGAAAACCAGGGTTTCATGAAATGTGAGACTGGTACAATGAATTACCACCTTGTTTCATGTGCCAGGAAAACCTGGAAAAATCATGGTTGGATTAATAGGGCTCCTTGATGTTGTGAATTTTTTTGAAATTTTCAAGCTTGTTCAGAAACCTCAGGCTCTAAATAAGCATTGGGATTAATTCCCCTTGTGATATTAAAATGTGATTGTCCACCACATTATGTAGTTGAGGATTTTTCCTTTAAATAGTGACATCATTCAGAAGTCCCAGGAGTCCCAGTTGGAGTTGGTATGAGGAGGGGTGAGCTTGTCAAAAGTTGGCCAATGGTCACCATCTTTGGTGTTGAGTGAGGAGATGTTTATCATCAATATTTGATTATATTAATAATCCAAGATTTTCAACATAGTGGTTTCCACAGCAAGGCAAAATAACCTGTGGGTCTCTCAGACACCTGGACCAAAATATGGTACAGGGACATTAGCCTCTGGTCTAGCTAATCCTGATACCAGCATTGGGTTGAGGTTATGAACAGAGAGAAGATACAAGATGTATTGCTTCATACCTGGTACAAGGTGGTTAGCCACTGGTCTAGCTAATCCTGATACCAGTCTTGGATTGAGTTTAAGAACAGAGAGAAAAGACAAGGAAGAAGCTCTCACTGACACTCAAGTCTACAACTATTATGAAGCTCTGTCTACATCAGTACAAGAATACCTCTGAAAGTCTTGTATGCTAACCAGGAGATGAATACTTGTATCACAAAAATCCAAAGACCTAAACCTTGCACAAAAAATCCCAAAAAATCAGGGTAAGTGCCCAAGATGTACCAAGAGGCTGAATGTCTTTTTTAGATGTTTCTGAAATTTCTTCCATCCTCCATTACACTTCATATCTAAAATTAAGGTGAACCAGGACATCAGCTTTTGAGTTGCTTAGACATAAGCTTGATTACACCTCAAGGAGAGGCATAAAAAAAAGAAAAAAATCACACTAGACTCTTCAGCATGATTTAAGTGCTGTGTGATTTTTTCAGGTTTTTTGGGTCAACTTTGCATTGTCAATGACAAATACAATGCTGATTTGGGGCCTTCTGGCAGGAAAATGCAAGAAAAAGCAAATATTTTGTTGCATTGATTGATGTAAAGTTGATGTAAATGATGCTCAAAAATAAAAAAGAATCAGCATTCAAAAAAAAAAAAATTATGAGAATGATTCACTGATTTTCTCAGATTTTTACAAAGGTTTTCAGAGGAAATTTTAGCTTACTGTCCTAAGACTTGTTCCTTTTGACCCTTTTTGCTATTTGAACATACAGTGCAGGTTTATGTCAGCTATGGCATAATCTGAGGAAACCAGATTATCTCATGACTGACAAAAAAGCACATTTCCACATACAGTACTGTTATATCATATATATAATCAGTACTGCAACCAATCTGTTTACTATAAGAACACTTGTAATCTCAAGGAGTGTTATATTACATATAGTTACTGTAATGTAACTAAAAGTACTCATACTGTAGCATCCCTATGATTAAAATGGAAGTTTCTGTTTGTGGTTTTTTGTTTCAAGATGTTTCTCTTTATGGACAAAATTTCTCTCAAATCCTTTTTATCACTCCTTTCTCAGAGTTTTAAATCAAATCCACACTTTGATCCATGTAAGCCTGTCAAGAGAAAGGATGAGAAATCTCATGGCATGAGCTCCGGTTCAGGAATGTGCATATTTACTGGTCACACATTGTGCTGCCTACATCCAAAACCAACTGTCCCCATCTGGTGGAATGGCAGAAAGGAGGTCTGGAGCACAGAAATGTGTATCACTCTTTCTGCCTAAAAATAACAGCATTGGAAACAAGTACTGCTTGTGGATTTCTATTTTCATGACATCACCTTTCTTTGCTTACTCATTCATTTGTAATGGTCCCAGTTGGGTTGCTACTCTTTTGGTTTACTCTGGTTGTCTGGTCTCTTTCTGTCTCAATTCCTCTATGAATACCTGTCTTTCTCTTGTGTTGTCTTCAAAGCATCATATATTACTTTTACTCTGAACCAACCAATCCTTTAAACCTTACCTATCCAAGTTTTAAACCACATCTAAATCACTTTAGAAGCTGAAGCTACCTGTCATTTATCTCCGTTTTTGTATCACACCTTGTCTTAGGAACCCCTCTGACCTTTAGCTATTCACTTTCCATCCCTGATTATGTGCTTTAAACATTGAAGTAAGTCTTGATTGACTTGTTTACATATCTAAAAGTAGTCAGAGTAATTTTAATCTTGAGAATAAAGCCTCACCAGGTCTCTCAGATTCACAGCCCCCATTTACTGGTCACTGGCGTCCCAGGGCATTCAGTTGACCTCTGTGGTATCTGGGATGGATACAGATTAACCATCAAATCCAGCATGGGTGGGGGAGATGCATGTGGTACATAAACTACAGTAAATGCATGCAGCCTGTTGAGTGGTGCAACTGCAATTCCAGTTTAATTCTGCAGAAGGTTCTCTGACCTTCTTCTGCATGATTAAGTGAGTTCTCTGACCTTCTGCTGCATTTTCAAGTGAGCTCTATGGTATTACTATGCAACATACACTGGGTTCAATGGTCATCTTATATACAATCAGTGGGGACCTGCCCAAGTCTTCAATTTCATGGCCTTGGGCAGGTTCAGGCTTCAGCTGAATCTTGGACCTGTCTAAGTCCAGCACTGATGATTGTGTTGTAAATTTTTTCTTTAATGTGTTTTTTTTTACCAATCGATCAAAATTGATCTAGGTACACACTTCACCACGTCAACCATCTTCACTCACCACCACCACCCTCCTCACTATTATCCCTACCCACCAAGGTGAGTGTGCTTTAGTTTTCTTTTTCTTTTTCTGTTTTGTTTTCCAAAGCATCCTGGACATTGATCTGAACTAATCTGTTTACTTCAAAACACAATTTTAGACTGTTTAACTTGTTTCAAAAAAAAAAAAGTGGAGTAGTGTAATGTAATTGATCAATGTCAGGGTGGGTTGAGTGATTTTCAGCTCTGGAGTAGTGTAGTGTAGTGTAATTGATCAATTTCAGGGTGGGATATAACTTTGTATAAAAAGCCTATTTGAGGTGTGCCAGTCATAGTGGTCATAGCCTAGTTGGTAATGGCTGCCTTAGGTGTGGTCTCACTCTGTGATATAATGGGTGCAATTCCCCTTCCCAAGGTAGCCTCTCTTACACTGCTTCTTTGGTTTTTGTTGACACCTGTATGTGTAACTAGGGTTTCTGTCCCTGTATTTACCCGTTTTGGGTATCTCACCCAAATAGGGTTTGGGTTTGTACCTGGGTCTTTCCATGTGAGATGCCTCCTTCTCTATACAACTGCACCACTTTCTTCAGCTGTCCACATCAACCAAAAACCATCTCAAAAGAATCAATTATATAAAATTAAGTCCATCAATCTCACTTTATTCCTTGTTTTCTTTTGGGGTAGTCCTATTCAGGAGTTGAAAGGGGGATTATTGACATCAGGTATCTAGGATGGACACCAGATTTCAATTTTCTAATCTTCACTAGTCCAGGGATTTGGGATCTTGTGGGTTGTCCATCCTTTTTTGGATGGTACTGATTGCGTTTCCTGACCCTGGCTAGGCTCCAAAGTGAAAGGACTGCCCCCAATTATTTGCTTTTTTGGTAGCTGATTTTTCATTTTCTAATCTATTCACTTCTTTACTATCCACAACTTTGGTTTCTGACCCAAGAGCTCAGCCAATGAACATTGTTGATCCATCTACTCAACTGCCAATTCCAAAGCTGAGTAATGAGACACCTACCAACAACATGTTTTGTCTATCAGCTTGCGCTCAGCCATGTGTGAGGTCACAGGCACAGATATTGATGAAGTACCCTACGTGTGCGGACTAGACAACCAGATTGGTAAATGGTTCCTCAAAGCTTCCGTTGGCTTTGGAGGTAGCTGTTTTCAAAAAGACATACTCACTCTCATCTACCTGTCCGAGTCTCTCCACCTCAAAGACACAGCTGACTACTGGTGCCAGGTTTGTCTCTAACTCATTTCCCCATCTCATGTGCATGGATTTTGGATGGAGGATTTTAGCCAGACAAAAGATCACAATTTGTAAATCTGCTGAAGAGGCATGTGTAGGAGCATCTGGAATCGTAGTTGCAACCTCTACACTACACTAGCTCTGCATACGCTCTTGACCAACCGCTACACCACACTCACACCAATTCCACTCTGCTACACTACACCTTGGCCTAGATCTGATAACGATTGCAATCCGATTATGTTTACTCTCACTCGAACGCTCGCTCCCACTCAAACGCTTGCTATCGATCCAATCGAATCGAATCAAACGATCCGATTTGAACCAATCCAATTCATTAATTTAAAATTTATTATTAAAGATTAATTCAATTCATATATATATATATTTTCAGCTTCAAACCACTCGTATCCGGTTACTTTATTTAGAATGTTTTTATTATCTCATTCAAATTTATAAGATCTTTTATTTTATGATTGTTTATAGTTTTTTAGTTCTTAATAGGTCCGTTTATATTATTCATTTAGTTTAAATAATTCAAAATTGCTTTTAAATTATTAGATTGTTTTAAATATTAGACCGTTTTGAATATTAGATTTGTTCTGAATATTAGATTTTTTCATCAAGAATCAAATGCATTTATGATTTGATATTTATTTTATTAAAACATAATTTACTATCAAGAATAGAATCGTTTTTGAATTTTAAATTTTACTTTGAAAATAAATTCGTTTATAAATTTAATTTTTTCTATGTCACTATTAATAAATAAATGGTTTTATTGTATTTTTTCATAAAAAATCAACTTTGCTTATGATTTAATATTTATTTTATTAGAATCTAACTTACTATCAAGAATAAAATCGTTTTTGAGTTTTAAATTTGACTTTATAAATAAATTCATCTATAAATTTAAGGTTTTCTATGTCAGCATTAATAAATAAATGGTTTTATTATATTTTTTTCCATAAGAAAATCAAGTTCGCTTATGATTTAATATTTATTTTATTAAAATCTAATTTACTATTAAAAATAAAATCGTTTTTGAATTTTAACTTTCATTTTCAAAACAAATTCATTTATAGGTTAGTATATTTTTAAAAGTTCATTATAAGATTAATTATTCAAAAGATTATTTTAAGTAAGAGTGTTTTAAATGAAATTGAGACTGTTTATTACTCACTTTGTTTATGTTTATTCTAGAATTGTTTTGTTTATTTATTGATATATTCTTATATGTTTGTTTTTTATTTCTTTGTAACTATTACTTGTAAATGAAATTCATGAGTTTTTTGATAATGTGAGTTTATAAAAGGAATAATATCATATCATAATATTGTTTGATATGATACTAGAAATAAATATGTGAGGCTTCAAATGGTTTTATAATGATATAAGTTAATAGGATAATTTGTCTTAAGTAATTTTAGGACCAAAATAGGGTAAGGCTATGTTGATATATAAATAAATATATATATATGATTATTATTATAGCTATATAAGTGTAGCAAATTTTATTGCTTTCCACAACAATTGGACCAACTCAAAAATTTGAAATCAAACATTAGATTATTTTATAAGATAAATTGTTTTATGTAAATTTGGGTTTTTTACATATCTATTAAAATCCATATGATAAAAATCTTTTATCTTTAAGATTGTTTATAATTTATTACATTTACTTCAATTTTCAATTGTTTGAATTAATTTAGATTTTCATGTTGTTGAATTGTTATAAATGTTCAAACTATTTATAATCTTAAAATGGTTTTGACTATTCAATCAAATTAATTTTAGTTTGAGATTTGTTTATATCTTATATTGAAGTCCTTTGTTTAATTTTAAGCACTTTATGAACAGTACAAATTGTTTGTATGGCTTATAAAATAAAATTGTTTTTATATTTTAAATTTGTTTTATCAAATCATTTTATGTTCATACTTAAGTCATATGTATTTATTTGAAGTTGTTTATTAGCATTAAACTTGTTTACAAATATTGAATTCATTTAAGGTATTTCAAATTAAATTGTTTGCTGTTTTAAATGCTTAAAACAGATGATGTAAAACTATCTAAGATATAAAGGTAATTCACAGATATTAAAGTGGAACAAGTAAGTGCTCATATTATGTGTTACATTTTATCTTTGTTCCTTTTATTTTGCTATTTCTTTTTATATGTATATATATTCTTTGTACTTGAATGATATCTCTTTGTAATTATCACTTGTAAATGAAATGTATATGATTTTTGATAAATGTAATTTCATAAAAACATAATATTATATATTATAATATAATTGTTTCATATAATTGTAATCTCAAGGAGTGTTATATTACATATAGTTACTGTAATGTAACTAAAAGTACTCATACTGTAGCATCCCTATGATTAAAATGGAAGTTTCTGTTTGTGGTTTTTTGTTTCAAGATGTTTCTCTTTATGGACAAAATTTCTCTCAAATCCTTTTTATCACTCCTTTCTCAGAGTTTTAAATCAAATCCACACTTTGATCCATGTAAGCCTGTCAAGAGAAAGGATGAGAAATCTCATGGCATGAGCTCCGGTTCAGGAATGTGCATATTTACTGGTCACACATTGTGCTGCCTACATCCAAAACCAACTGTCCCCATCTGGTGGAATGGCAGAAAGGAGGTCTGGAGCACAGAAATGTGTATCACTCTTTCTGCCTAAAAATAACAGCATTGGAAACAAGTACTGCTTGTGGATTTCTATTTTCATGACATCACCTTTCTTTGCTTACTCATTCATTTGTAATGGTCCCAGTTGGGTTGCTACTCTTTTGGTTTACTCTGGTTGTCTGGTCTCTTTCTGTCTCAATTCCTCTATGAATACCTGTCTTTCTCTTGTGTTGTCTTCAAAGCATCATATATTACTTTTACTCTGAACCAACCAATCCTTTAAACCTTACCTATCCAAGTTTTAAACCACATCTAAATCACTTTAGAAGCTGAAGCTACCTGTCATTTATCTCCGTTTTTGTATCACACCTTGTCTTAGGAACCCCTCTGACCTTTAGCTATTCACTTTCCATCCCTGATTATGTGCTTTAAACATTGAAGTAAGTCTTGATTGACTTGTTTACATATCTAAAAGTAGTCAGAGTAATTTTAATCTTGAGAATAAAGCCTCACCAGGTCTCTCAGATTCACAGCCCCCATTTACTGGTCACTGGCGTCCCAGGGCATTCAGTTGACCTCTGTGGTATCTGGGATGGATACAGATTAACCATCAAATCCAGCATGGGTGGGGGAGATGCATGTGGTACATAAACTACAGTAAATGCATGCAGCCTGTTGAGTGGTGCAACTGCAATTCCAGTTTAATTCTGCAGAAGGTTCTCTGACCTTCTTCTGCATGATTAAGTGAGTTCTCTGACCTTCTGCTGCATTTTCAAGTGAGCTCTATGGTATTACTATGCAACATACACTGGGTTCAATGGTCATCTTATATACAATCAGTGGGGACCTGCCCAAGTCTTCAATTTCATGGCCTTGGGCAGGTTCAGGCTTCAGCTGAATCTTGGACCTGTCTAAGTCCAGCAC
The DNA here is from genome assembly GCA_000464975.1 of Cronartium comandrae C4. Lineage (NCBI taxonomy): Eukaryota > Fungi > Basidiomycota > Pucciniomycetes > Pucciniales > Coleosporiaceae > Cronartium > Cronartium comandrae. The sequence continues at coordinate 10,322 of KE740670.1, forward strand.
TGATGATTGTGTTGTAAATTTTTTCTTTAATGTGTTTTTTTTTACCAATCGATCAAAATTGATCTAGGTACACACTTCACCACGTCAACCATCTTCACTCACCACCACCACCCTCCTCACTATTATCCCTACCCACCAAGGTGAGTGTGCTTTAGTTTTCTTTTTCTTTTTCTGTTTTGTTTTCCAAAGCATCCTGGACATTGATCTGAACTAATCTGTTTACTTCAAAACACAATTTTAGACTGTTTAACTTGTTTCAAAAAAAAAAAAGTGGAGTAGTGTAATGTAATTGATCAATGTCAGGGTGGGTTGAGTGATTTTCAGCTCTGGAGTAGTGTAGTGTAGTGTAATTGATCAATTTCAGGGTGGGATATAACTTTGTATAAAAAGCCTATTTGAGGTGTGCCAGTCATAGTGGTCATAGCCTAGTTGGTAATGGCTGCCTTAGGTGTGGTCTCAC
>KE741137.1:2668-16529 GCA_000464975.1 Cronartium comandrae C4
TCCCTCTTCCTTAATAGAGATGCAATTTAAAAGATCGGAAAGGAAAACCTATTCTGGAGTTAGCTTGGTTTATATCAATTCTAAGCTCAGTATTTTGAACAGGTTTTATAAAGCCACACAACTCATCTTGACTTATAATTGTTGCGAGACTTTTTACGTTGTATTCTTGAGATTTTGATATCACTATGTTGAACGGCAAAAAAAAAGTTGCGTAGGATGGTCACATCCTACGCAATTTTTTTGCCTGTGGGTCATACAAGTTTCCCGCCCCTCCTCAGGATACAAGGTTTTCAGTGATACGAAAGGGCTCTCTAAAACACAGCCAGATGACCCTCTCGACATTTCTTCATTTTTACTTTTTCTGATCTCCTTAATGATATTAGTGGGATTCGGATCCACGACGCTCGGACGGGTATTTGATAATAGCGTAAGGCCAAAAAGAAAAAGGACCAATGCAGGCGCACAGAGGCATTTTTTTTTTTTTTTTTTCATCATTTGGCCAAATCTTTTGCGATCAGTTGTGGGTGAAAGACCGTAAGGAAATGCTTGACAGGTTTTTCAATTTGTTGAATCAAGAACATAAGAAAAACGGTCCGTTGTAAAGGATTTTGAAAAGGTACCCTCAACTCGGAGGTCAAAAAACAAATTCCTTCCTGGGAATAAATAAAAAGAATCGAAAAAATCCAAGTCTGAGGCCTGCAAATCGGTTGAAATTACGATGGATTGTGGGTCATAATTGTCACAAATCGCCTGTGATACAAGGTACTTCAGAGGTACTAGGCTAGGATACATCTGTTCCCGGGATACAGAATAAAGTCATCAGCAATTAGTCATTATTAGTTGTGCGGATAAAGAATCTGAGCTGACCCCACTGGTATTCCGTTAGTTTCTGATTGTTTATCTTCACACATACTTACTGCTTTCTTGCCCACGTAGCTCCTGACGTCCACTGTATCACCTTGAGCGTAATTGAATCCAGCCAAAGTGTTGACATCAATGATTGTAACGTTGTTAAACACTACGTCGCGCTTCGTAGATGGACATCCTCCCCCTGTCCCACACGACCTTTTTTTTAATACCATAAAAACACGGCATTTCTACTCAGCTCAGGTAATTTACTTGAGCCCTATATGTGCAATAATAATAATAATAATAAAAACGCGGGATGCTTACCGATATGCAATGTCGACGTTGAAGAAACAAGAATTATCAACCTCGAGGGTTCCAGCGCTACGGTATCATCAAAATATTAGCACAGAGGTTTCATAAAACAACCAGACCACGGCTTGAAAAAAACCCTGGTGAGACAGTTCATTTACCCATCGAATTGAAGAGCCTGGGTAGATATTCAATAAAAAAAGAAGGTTTTTCTTTTCTCGTCAGTTATGTTTGACAGAAAAAGTTACAAATCAAGTGATATTTTATGAGTGTATCATTTGACCTGACCTTATTACCGGCATTTGAGAAACTGCAATCGTTGACAACTGAGCGACCGCTTGACTGATAGAATGCGATTGCTTCATCACCAATCTGAAGCCAATGACAATTTTCAATAACACAGGTTCCAAGACAATATACACCTACATAGGGAAGTCAATGCCTATCTTTAAAGAAAAGTGATAAGAGTAGAAAAGTATGCTTCCATTTAGACTTACTTTCTTGGGAAAAACCCACGTGACAATTTTTCAAAGTCGCCCCTTGTTCGAGTATGAATGTTGCTGCCTCTTGACCTCTTTCACGGTTCAAGTTACAGCTAGTATCTTTGGGTTGATACCTTACAAATTTGCAGTCAAAAGTCGTTCCGGCTTTTACACGTGTTGGTCCGGATGTTATGATGGTCCCTTTTACCGGAGGTACTTTACATTGAGTAGTTAGTTTGGGGTTGTAACGAGATCCATCGAATCCGTGAGGTGTGAGTGGGTTGACACTGTTTGAATGGCTCTGTGGGTTACGACGAACTTTCGAAGTCCCTGCAACTGTGTAGGATGTCGAAAAAAACGTATCTTGTAGGCCTAACATGACCCACATAGGTATTAAAAAGACTAGCTTTTGAAACATTTTGAAAGAAGAAAGAATTTGAAGAAAAAGTTTCGATAGTGGGAAATGATTTGATTTTTTTTTTCAACGCAACCTCTTATTTAAAGTACTAACATACGTATAGACAAGAATTCCCTCGGGAAGAATAGTTTTAAAGTCTTTGACCGGATCTTCTTAGAAGCTCCCGTCCGCCGTATGCAAAAAACTCTTGGAGATCCTGGAGTCGGTTCCTCCTCAGGAGTTTTGGGGGTTCCCAACCTTCGCTGGAGGTTATAAGAACCTTTGCCGGAGATTCAACTGACTTTCCGGGGACCTTTTTAGGTCCACTAGCTGGGCCAATAAAAACAGCTGGCGAGGACTCGGACTCACCCCCAACGTGACAAGCACAAGCTCGAACGAATCTTGGACAAAGTCCCCGAGGAGCCTCGGAAGGCACTAAAATCCCCCGGTATTGTACAGAGAGCCTGCAAAGAGTAGACCTGACAAGCGGGCCAACCGTGGAAGGAGATTGCGGAGAGCGGTGAAGATGCGGCCTTGCGGAAATTGGTGGAAAGCCACTGCATTGAATCCTTCACGCGGAGGTTACCTGTGCCCATTGTGACGTTATCAGACTCAGGTAAGCTCGCTTTCCTTCCTTCACCGTCTTGTTCGGCGGTCCGATATCCAATGAAGGGGAAGGCGGTCCGTCAAGCGAGAGGATGGAACTACGGCACGGGGAGTATTTAGATAAATGTACGTTGTCTATAAATAAAAATTAGGTACGTGATCGGCACGCACGACTGTAGGCGGATGTTCCGTTTCGTACTGCGTAGTTACAAACACCTTAATACAAGGGTCTAGACCACGTTGATATCCTTTGCGCTGAACTATCATTGAAATAACAGAATCTACGTATAGGATAAACGCAGACGCTAACTCAGATTCATCTGACCCATCCTCAGCTATGGCACCTGCTCAAGCCTAACAAACCCCTCGATTCGCTTCACACCAAGGCATGGCAGGAGATCGGTTTTCAAGGTTATGACCCTGCTACCGACTTTCGAGGCTCTGCAAGCCTAGGGTAAGGTTCAAGCCCAGTTTGACCTCGATCATCAACGTGATTTTTTTTCCAACGTATTGAATTTTTGTATGATATCGGTGATGAACCATCTTCAGACTCGATGCTTTAATACACTTTGGACAACGGTATGGAAAGGCAGCCCAAGCGCTCGTAGAGGAAGCAGTGGATGGAGGCCCCTCATGGTATGTTGAGCCGTCAACCAATCCAACTATTCACTGACCCAATTTTCAAATAGGTATCCTTGGGCGCTTGCGTCGATCAACATCACATGGTGGTGTGTTTCCCTTGCGAAGCAGCATAATCTTCAATACTTCTTCCTTCTCTCTTCTGGTGACCTTCAACCCTTCCTCGTCCTTCAGACCCAGCTCACACTCCTTTTTCACTCTTATTGGAGGAGGCTTGAGCCGGCTCCGAACGTGATGGAGTTTGAGGAGAAGTTTAAATGCTTCAAGTGTGTTGTTGGGCAAGGATTGATCAAGGGGCTTGTAGGTGGGCCGGGGGTCGGATGGATTGGAGAGGTCGAGCCGGCTGTTGTTTCAGCCTCATAGAATTGGATCAATTTGTACGAGCAGTTGTTTTTGCTAATGTATAGATCTCAAGCTTTGTATTTAGAGTTCAACGACCCAGACATTAAATCAGTTAAACTTTCGCGCCGGAACGTGAAATCAATCTTCTGGACACAGTTCTTTTTGTTCTTCTTACAAAAATAGGATAGAAAGTTTTAGTACTTGCAACAGCAGAAATTCTCGTGGAGATCACTCCTGACCTCCAAATATGCAGATAATTGCAGTCTCAGTACACCGCCGAAGGGCTTTGTCGGATGAGATGCGTTGTTTATTGACTTGCAGGGGTGGATCGCGCGATTAGTTCGGTGAGATTCAAATCCTGATGGCGGCGGTCACACCATCGCCTCCCATTCGCAGCTGCTTCCCCAGCCTACACCACGGGGGCGTATTTGGGTGAATGGACGTAAAACAGACGTGAAAATTTTGTACGTCAACCGCACGCACCACTGTAGGCGAGTGTTACACAATTAGAATTCTGGTTGGGGACCCCCAGCCGGCACTTGCCCCCAACGTCAAATACAGGATGGTTCTATTATAGTCCAAAAGAGGGTGCCGGCTATTTGAGGTGTGTAGTGACACATAAACTACAGTAAGAGTCACTCGATGTCACAAAGATGAATGTCACACAAAATCATTGTCATTTTGAGTGGACAGCGTGCGACTCTGATCAACTCGAAGCGCACACATTCAACTTTTTTTTTTTTTTTTTTTAAATTAAAAATGTTTATAGTGCGTTACCTCCCCTATAAGGGTAAAAACAACACTGTTGGACGTACAAGTATGTCTAAGGCGGGTCAGAGGACCGTAACTATAAGACTACAATGGGTGGCTTCGGCAGGAAAACAAAGCAGGAGGCGCGGGACTACCAGGAGTACTGCACGGGCGATTGAATGGGACATAAGAAGAAAGGAAAGAAAGAAATCATAGGAAAGAAACATGGCATAGAAATTTTTAGGAGAAAAGGACAACGTGGTGAGAGTCCACAGGGAGCTAGGTAGATGTAAACTTCTGTTTCCCCGACCCTACCGGTGTGAGCCAGTCCTACCACGCCAGAGGGGCAAGGCTGGGCGGGCCTTCTTAGGCGCAGGACAATGTTCCTGTAGTGGATTGGCAAGACCTCTTTTGGTCTCTAGGCAGTGAGACGGTAGATCCCGGCTCGCTTCGGCGGGGTTTGGGTTGCATCGGCTATATCGGGCTCCGCTCTGACTAAGCAATTTTTTTCACTCACCCTCCCAAATCAGTTTTCCTCAACATGCCTTCTGGTCAGGGGTTCTTCACTTTCAAACAGCTCATCAGAACCTTCCAACTGACTTATTTGTCTGGTCATTTCACCCAATTCCTTCTTTCCATACACCCAATGTCTTAAAAAATGTCCAGCCTCTGCCTTCCAAGCATGAAAGAACACCTTCAGTCCATATCCAAACCCATTTACTCAGTGGAATGAATCTGAAGGATCTAATTGTAGTTATACTTGTTGTAAGCTCTCTCTCACTTTCCGATTCACACCTCTCAGTCATTACACTCACCCTTCCTACTTTTTACTTCTATTGTACTGGGTCTTTCTTGAATTCAGGCTGTGACACTCCCAAAGAATGTGATTCCTGTCAAATTTTACCAGATGATGATCAAGAACTTTTCTGTCAACCCAATATTAATAATCCACTTCTGAAGGCATTGCACATCTCAAAAATGTGATGGATATATTAGATCTTGATGAAGGTGATTGTGAAATGGTGATTGAAGTAACCAATGTAAACATCTGATTTATTGCCTTACTTTCCTTTTCTTTCCCTCCAATTATTTTGCTTTTTAATCCCTTTCTTCTCCAATAGGCAACTCAACCAGCCAACCAGTTTGGCATTATGATTTCCATGCAAGCTTGAATTCAACAGCAGGTCAAGAAACTTGTAAATCACCAGAAGCAGGGTGGTGGGTGGATTCCTGTTGAACACTTTAAGGTTGGTATTTTTTCCTTTCTCTTATTACATTGTCTGTAAAAGCTTGAATCCTTCTAACTAATAAACTTCAATTTCATCCCCATCTGTAGGAATATTTTTATACAATCTGTGCCCAACTTTTCATTGATCCCTCTGTGGGGGCTTTTGCATCACTGCTTCTTGATGAATCCAGACAGTTCAATAGCTGTACTGGGCATTGTATTTTGGTATGTCCTTTTCATATTGTTTCTCATTGTTCACTGAAATACAACCATTTGACTATTGGTTGTATGATTCTTTTATTAGGATAACCTCTGCACTAGCCAGGAGAATGAAATGTGTGATACTCTTCCCAAAGACTATGCTGGTGAGGATGGCCTCAAGGTAGCTCCTGAAGTGTCAACTTCTCTGAAGGAAGTTGAAATAAATGCAAGAAGTATCTTTGGCAAACATGTAAGACACTGAATTTACCTCATTGAATACTGTTCTTTGTCCTTTTTTCTCATGCCTGTTCTTGCATGTCCTCAAGCTTCTATATCAAGTGTTACCAACTAAAACTTTAGTTCCATCTGCTGCTGTGCCTAATCTCATTGAGTTCTGCAGATATGTATGTTTGATTTTTCACCAAACTATCTGGTTTGAGATTGATCTCCCTTCAATTTTCTTTTCAAACACACAATTGATTTGCAAAATCTATCCATCAAAGAAACACATTGGCTCCACCACAACTTTCAAGGCAATGGGGCCTGCTCAAGTTGTTTGATTGGTATTTCTGGTGAATTGCTCCAATCAAAGCACCTGTCAGCCCTGAGCATAAGAATGCCATGGACTAACAAAGCTAAAACACAACTCATGCTCAGTTTCAAGAGTATTAACAAAAAACTGTACTTATCAATTGTGTAATATTATTACAGGAATGGATTCTATGTGAAAAATGACATATAAGTCAATATTACACTTAGTACTACAGAGTAATAATACATACTGTAAATCCATGTGTAAACAAATTTACAGTATAAGGTACACTTGTTACAGTAATATAACAGGTATAAGAATAATAGTACACTAAGTAACCTTAAAAGCCTAATTAAGTTACAGTATATATAGTACAATCATTACTATACTGTAACATTACGCTTAATAGGTACTACCAATACAGATGTAACTAGTATATATGTAATAGTACATTATGTAACACTAAAAGTGTAATTAGGCTAGAGTACATATAGTACAATTACTATGGTACTATACTAAGAACATTTAGTAATAAGTACTGTAGTACTGCGCTTAAAAGGTATTACATGTACAACTTTAATCAGTACATATGTAGTAATACAGTTAGTAACAATTATAGCATAATTAAACCATAGTACATATAGTACAAACACTACTGTACTACTAATAATACAATTAGTAATAAACAATGTAATACAACACTTTAAATCATTTTAAATACATGTACAAGTATTAATGTACTGTGATAGAAACAATTACACTAGTACAAACCTTTGTACTGAAGCTAGTATACATTGTAGAAATGTACAGACCTTGGAACCAAAAGCCAGTGGCTTAATTACATGTACAACAAGTACTGAGAAGTGTGGTAATGAGCCACAAAAGCCATCAAGCCACATATACATGATACAGAGTACTGTACTAGGAATGTTATGAATTGAAGTACATGAGAACCACAAAATAAGGGGTACCTTCTAATGAACCAAACATCTATAAAACAGCATCCCTCTACTTGTGGAAAATACCTATCATCACTTACCACTTCATCAAAGAAATACTTATTAATCAATTCAATACTTCACATACACTCATTACTCCAAGGATTATATATAGAGCTATCTGTTTCATTTCTAGAGGTCTTATCTTGTAATCAACCCTTATTTAGAGTCTATTGATTGATATCTTCCTTGGTACAAAACCCTCAGATATCTACACATCCATTTTCTCTACCAATTTTGACAAAATCTCTACTCAAGAAGTAAAAGAAGAGTAAGTGGACATTGTCACCCATTAATTTCTCTTATAGATGTGTTTCTGAATCAATTAATACCTACTTGGAAACTCTATTACCATCAACCAACCTTGGGTTAATCAATCCCTGCCTTATCAACATGATATTGCTTAAATCCCACCTTGAGTGATTGCCACAACCAATACCAATAAGAGTTAGTGAAGAGATTTGACAATAACTCTTGTAATATTTATCAGCTTGATTAATCAGCTAGTGAATATATTCACTATATAAGCTGTTCTTATAGTAGCTATATCTACAATTTTGTGGTTATATAACCCTTTATTGAGACATAGACTGACAGCACCTTTTTTTGTGAACTCACCACCTCTGTCTTCCTTTGATTTATAGTGCCTGGCCTCTGTTTGCATCTACTCTAAGCCTACAAAGGACTGCAAAACTTGTCAATGACTTGTCATTGACCAGACTGTTCTGAAGGGCAAACAGGCAAGGTCTCTTGATTATGAAGAAGCATAAGTCTCTCTGGTCTTTTTGTATCCTCATGTCACTCATGAGCTCAATGTGATAACTCTCTTCTTTTTGTGATCAAGTTTTGGTCAGCTCATTTTAATCAAAGATCATGAACTCTTTGATGGTAATCATTCTTATGCTGACATTGAGCAGCTATTTATTGATGAGCTAGTCTTTCCTAAGGAAGATGAGGTGTTGGCCAAAGTTGATAATCCTTCCTTAGTTCCTGAATTCCACACAAAAGTTTACTATGATCACCTTGTGATCTTTGTAATTGAGTGCTTTGAAAGCATATCTTGTATTTTTCACATTCATTCAAAACCTGTCAGCCCTGAGAACTGTATGACAGTCCCATAGGCTGAACGAATCATGTACACATACAGGACTTGAAGAAATGGGTGTAATACATAGTGTAACATAGGTATTAAACATGAATTACATATGTATTAAGTAGTGTAACATATGTACTACATATGTAATAAGTAGTGTAACAGTTAAATCACACCTCAAGCTCAGTGTCAAGAGCTGTTGATACATGTCTAAAGCCAGCTGATGACATTACACAAATATCATCCATCAGATGAAGAAGTGTAAATGTAAAACAAGTAACTTGTAATAAATGTAAGATATCATTTACTATGAGATAAACCAGCAAGGGCTAGGTTAGCCCCCAGACTTGAGAAATGACTATAGTGAAGGAAGACTGCAGACTCAGGGTATAAAAGGAGCTCCCAAGGCCTTCCCTCCAGAAGCAGAATCTTGATCATCAATAAACAAATTTAACACCTCAACAGCTTGCGACACTATCCAAGTGATCCCTGAGCTTTCTTCTTCTCAAAGATAGTCTTAGAACCATTCACCCTACTCTGGGTGTGTTGATTATTCTATCAAATAGCATTAGCTTGGGCTCTTTGTCTCTTCTTTTGACTGTTTCTTGGTTGTCAAGGTTCACACTGCCTTGTCTTCACTGCACCTCAATTAGGAAGCTCCTCCCTCTTGTCTTCAGGGTTCTTGAGAGGGAGCTAGTTGAGGAAAAAGACCAAAGTGTCTTAGTGCCTACTGAGAGAAGCCCTAAATTGGGATTCAGCCCCTCACTGTGTTTCAGACAGGCTGGTTCTCCTGCTCACCCAGTTGATTCACAGTGCCCATCTGCCTCCTAGGCTCTGAATCACTAGGAGGAATTTGGGGAAGAAACCCTTGATTGCACTGAGTCTTTGAACTCAACCAACCTTACATCACTGCACTTTCAAGTGAGAGTCCAGCCAACAGAAGCTAGGACCTCACAAAACCCATGTATATAGACATTGGGCCCAAGAAATCCAGCTATCTCCCTTTTTTTGCGCTCTTGTGTCAGATAAGAGAGCCATCAATGGTCATCCAGAGAATCGAGTCCCAGATCCTGTACCAAACCGGTTTGGTTCGGTATGGGTTTTTTTTTGGTTTTCCAGGGTGAGCTAGGCGACGTCGCAGTCACATGACACCTATGGTGAGGCTACATAGCCACTTGCCATGTCACGCTCACATGGTCAGCTTCTGCAGTGTAGCCGCATTAGTCTCACACTGATTTCTGGTCAGTGTGACGTGGCAGTCACCACATGGCATGGTGGGTATGATGCAGTCACTCACCGCATCACCAAGTCGGGTGCAGTGACGCAGAGCATTGCTATGAGAGCCACAGCGTGACCGTGTGGGGCATACTGTGAAACCCATGCTAGCCATGACTCAGCACAGCGACAGCACAAGGCCGATGTGAATTCCACGTGAACCCATAGGCAAATTTTTCGCGACGTGGGGATCACACGGCAATCGCCCCGAGGTGTAGAGGAGCACAGCGAGCAAAAAAACAAAAAAAGTTCTTTATTTCAACTTGGTCTCACCCAAGAAGCTAATCTGATCAGGTAGGCATTCCGAAGCAACCTGACGGTCAATTGTCGGGAATGGTAAAGTTTTAATACGTCCAGGCAAGACCCAGCTCCCAGTTTCGCCCTCGACCTTACGGCCGGTCCATCCTTTCCGGATCCAATGCTGGCCGACCCTATGTACACCTTTCTCAGCATCCGAAATTCTCACGTAGCCCATCGTCGGTCCCGGCACCTGACCCTTCACGTAGACCACGTTCAGGGAAGTGTCGATTCGGGCAACAAGTAGGTTGCGAACAGTGATTGGTCGGTTACCCATACGTCCAGCCATTTTCTTTCCGGGCCAGACTCGTCCAGGATCCTGTCAAAGAAGGAATGTTCAGGCATCATATGTCAGTCTATCAACAAATTAATCAAAGAATACAGTCTGCTGGGAGACATATATGAACATAATGACATGTTGATCACGACTAACTTGATGTTGACCAGTGGAACCGGCTTTTCGGTGATGCTTCGTGGACCCATGCGATGCGTTACCTCCACCAAATCCCCATCGTTTCATCACACCCGCAAACCCTTTACCTTTTCTATCACGCCAGATCAATGTCAGTCAAGCAACATTGACATGTATAAAGTATGTGAACTCTTCGAATGACGTGAGTAGGGGCGTACGAGTTGGCTTTCACATCCACAAACTGGCCGGGCACAAAGTGTGCCGAAGAGATCTGGGTGCCTATCATCGCCATCCAGAGAATAGGATTAAATCAATAAATACCTGAGTATAACAGAGCTAGAGAGCTGATCAAGAAGGGAGGTAGGTTAGTACACCCACCCACTGGCACCAGTGCACGTTCATCCGAGACCTTGAACTCGGCCACCCGATGCTTCGGGTGCACACCCGCGTGCTTGAACCAGAGGCGCTGAGAGTTGTTAAGATTGTTCCTGGTGTTCCGATCCGAGCACCCTACCTGAACCGCATGATATGCATCTCGAGCCTCATACTTGTGTCCGACCACCTGCACGTCCTCGAGCTTAGCAACCATGACAATCAGCCAAGCCCTGAAATCTGGACTAAAATCGATCCACTGGGGTTTTCTATTACCTGCAACACCGTGACAGGCACTCGTACCCCGTCTGCGTTCCAGAAACTTGTCATGCCTCGTTTGCGGGCTAGGACGCCTGTCCTGCGAAGCCCAGGCGTCCACTGAGGGCCCAAGTCACTTTCTGGGTCAGTTCCTTCTGAGAACATTGACGCGTCATTCACTGGGTTGGACGTAGTGGCCGGGGATGCGGAAATTGAGAGTGAACGGAAGAGCTGGGACAGTGGACTTGTGGTCCAATTAGTGAAGCGAAGGCTTCTCTGAAAAGAAGCCATTGAACCCGACGCCCAAGGTGTGGATAAGTTTAGTAGACGTAGTTGAAGGTGTTGGTGTTTTACGTCTTGAGCCGGTGAATGGACTGGTGGTGTGGGGTGAATTGAGGCAGGGCGTAAAGGTGAGAGTGAGGGTGACTGACGATTGGCTTGATCGATGGAAAGTAGAATGTAGGGAGGCCAGGTTGAGTCGATAGAAGCATCTGTTATACAGTGTGAGATGCTTATGTCGAGTCGGCTAAGTGTTGACCTCAGACCTGGGGCGAATGCCCTCTGAGAAGTAACCACTCAACTAATTTTACGGTGACTGATGATGCCACTCAAACATCCAGTTCGTCCCATCCAACCTACATCCTACTGGGCTCAACTCGTCTTTCAATTCTCAGTACCAACCTTCATAGACGCATGGAGGCAGAAGATATCCAATTCGCCTTACTCCACTCTCCTACTTACCATCCATCGGTCGATCAAGTTCATCTGCAAATGCCTTTGCCTCATCTGTAGTTCCTCGAGGACCAACTCTTCCGAGATTGGGCGTGCGCTCACAATCGCTCATACCTCCCGAATTTCGACTTTTACTTCAGATTACCGGGACAATCCTGAGGCGACTGAGTGTGATATGGTGTCCGAGCGGGTTGAAGGGGATGGGATTTCGAACACTTGGGCGATTTGGAGAATCGATTGGGCCCTGCGACACTCAAAGACGCTTATGGTGAGATTTAATTTGCAAATCATATGGCTCTCAAACCACTGAACATTTTTTTTTTTTTGGTCTGCTTGTAGAACGAGAAGGTCACTCTTGAGACGGGCTCAACGGAAGTAGAAGATGTAGCGTTGGCGATCATGAGCGTGAAATCGATCGATCCGGTGGTAGATCACACATCCTTGGACCGTTCTCTCCGAACTATTTCCTACCCTGACCCACTCCCCTCGCCCTCTAGCTCTCACCTACGTTGATCAGCTGTTTGAACCGAATCAGAGCAGCCAATCGTTCAATTCAGATGATCCTTGAACGCACCAACACGCCTTACAAACCTGAGACTGATGCTCCCAGGCTCAAAGAGGTAAGGGCGCTTACAATTTTCCAAGACTCGATCGAAGAGATTTTCATTGGCTAACTCAGATTCATCTGACCCATCCTCAGCTATGGCACCTGCTCAAGCCTAACAAACCCCTCGATTCGCTTCACACCAAGGCATGGCAGGAGATCGGTTTTCAAGGTTATGACCCTGCTACCGACTTTCGAGGCTCTGCAAGCCTAGGGTAAGGTTCAAGCCCAGTTTGACCTCGATCATCAACGTGATTTTTTTTCCAACGTATTGAATTTTTGTATGATATCGGTGATGAACCATCTTCAGACTCGATGCTTTAATACACTTTGGACAACGGTATGGAAAGGCAGCCCAAGCGCTCGTAGAGGAAGCAGTGGATGGAGGCCCCTCATGGTATGTTGAGCCGTCAACCAATCCAACTATTCACTGACCCAATTTTCAAATAGGTATCCTTGGGCGCTTGCGTCGATCAACATCACATGGTGGTGTGTTTCCCTTGCGAAGCAGCATAATCTTCAATACTTCTTCCTTCTCTCTTCTGGTGACCTTCAACCCTTCCTCGTCCTTCAGACCCAGCTCACACTCCTTTTTCACTCTTATTGGAGGAGGCTTGAGCCGGCTCCGAACGTGATGGAGTTTGAGGAGAAGTTTAAATGCTTCAAGTGTGTTGTTGGGCAAGGATTGATCAAGGGGCTTGTAGGTGGGCCGGGGGTCGGATGGATTGGAGAGGTCGAGCCGGCTGTTGTTTCAGCCTCATAGAATTGGATCAATTTGTACGAGCAGTTGTTTTTGCTAATGTATAGATCTCAAGCTTTGTATTTAGAGTTCAACGACCCAGACATTAAATCAGTTAAACTTTCGCGCCGGAACGTGAAATCAATCTTCTGGACACAGTTCTTTTTGTTCTTCTTACAAAAATAGGATAGAAAGTTTTAGTACTTGCAACAGCAGAAATTCTCGTGGAGATCACTCCTGACCTCCAAATATGCAGATAATTGCAGTCTCAGTACACCGCCGAAGGGCTTTGTCGGATGAGATGCGTTGTTTATTGACTTGCAGGGGTGGATCGCGCGATTAGTTCGGTGAGATTCAAATCCTGATGGCGGCGGTCACACCATCGCCTCCCATTCGCAGCTGCTTCCCCAGCCTACACCACGGGGGCGTATTTGGGTGAATGGACGTAAAACAGACGTGAAAATTTTGTACGTCAACCGCACGCACCACTGTAGGCGAGTGTTACACAATTAGAATTCTGGTTGGGGACCCCCAGCCGGCACTTGCCCCCAACGTCAAATACAGGATGGTTCTATTATAGTCCAAAAGAGGGTGCCGGCTATTTGAGGTGTGTAGTGACACATAAACTACAGTAAGAGTCACTCGATGTCACAAAGATGAATGTCACACAAAATCATTGTCATTTTGAGTGGACAGCGTGCGACTCTGATCAACTCGAAGCGCACACATTCAACTTTTTTTTTTTT
>KE743980.1:597-11036 GCA_000464975.1 Cronartium comandrae C4
AAGCCACTTATTCCCAGTTCAAGAACATAGCTTATCCCCGTGATCAAGAGCTAGCTCTTATTCCCATTTGTGGTTAAGGATGCTTGTGATCTCTCATGTCATAGGAGGGAAGTATATAAGAAGTGAGGGGGGAGATTTTGAGTTTTGGTCATCTAAGTCCTTGAATACAATTAGTGATCACCTTATCAATAGTTAAAGACTCCTTCCAAATTCATAATTAGGTCCCTTCTCAATTTTTGGGGATTGTAGTGCTCATGGTAATTGAAGTATATTGTTATTTTTGTGTCTGTGAGCTTTTATGAGTGTCTGTTGACCTTATGTTTTGAGAATTCTGGTATTACAAGTAGAACCTTTGAGTGGGTTAGATCCCCACTGATCAAAGACTCTTGTAGAGTTTTCCTGTGTTGTTTTCTGTGTTCTGTTTCATGGTTTCATCACCACTGCATTATTTTCGAGGGTAGGACCTGTTAAAATGTCTGTTGAAGTATAAATCTGCCATTAGAGTAGTAAAATCCTGTTCTTTTTTGTCAAATTCAAAGATCTCCTACTCAAGCTCTACCCACATTGGGAGTTCCACAAGGTCTTTTGCTAAAGAGCAACTGTGTGCTACCCCCTCTTACAATGCCTCCTTTTTGATCTCTTGTAAGCTCAGTGTCTTGAGTATATAAGTCTCTTCTTTTGAGCTTTCACAAAATCTCACTTTTTCTCATCAAAGACTCATTTGTGTCTCAATACTACAGTACCAAACAATCCAAACTCAACCAACCTAGAAACAAACCCTTGCTTATAGTCTCTTTGAAGACCACTGGCTTATTCCAGTTCAAATATTCCAAGCACAAGCCACTTATTCCCAGTTCAAGAACATAGCTTATCCCCGTGATCAAGAGCTAGCTCTTATTCCCATACATTAGTATCTGCCATGCTGTCAGGAAGTGGAGTCATAGTACATGGCAATGGAGGTCTTATTGTAATATAAGTACTTCCTGAATTGCTTTTTAATGAGATAGAAGTCAATCAAGACTTACAAATCATGAGAATGGACTATCTTTAATAAGACTAGAAAGAGAAAAGTTATCTTCAAAGAGACTATAAGCAAGGGTTATTGATAATCAAAGCTAACAGGTAAATGATGATGATTTCTCAAGGCTAGTACTTAAAGAATAGTAGTTCTAATGAGTTGTAAGGTGAGTAAAATGATTGAATAATAATTTGGTTTTTCAAAATACATGAGAGAAAAGCCAGTATTTAAAGAGAGACTGAGAACAAGAGAGATAGACAAAGTTACCAAGGCACAAGAGACAACAAGGACTTCCACAAGGTTACAAATTAATGAGTAAGCCATTGATGATGTAATGAGAATAAATGAGTAGTAAGGAAAAACCATGAGCCTACAGTACCACCAGTGCTGTTATCAAATAATATAGAATCCAAGACCCATGGTCCAAGCTCGAGACCTTCTGTCTTCCATTCCACCAGATGGAGACAGTTGGCTTTAGATGAGGAAGCACTGTGTTGTGACCAAAAAACATGTGCAGTCCAACTGGAACAAAAACCACAAGCACTTGTCTCCCTTAATTATGTGACAGAATTATCTGGATGTGTCTAAATGATTACAGAAGAGATCTATGTGAACAATTGAGAGAAAGAGATATACCAAAGAGGAATAGAAATCACAACAGAAACATATCCAAGTGTCCAGTCCATGAAGCTCTTTCCCATTTGAAGCATGGAGATGCTACAGTATGAGTACTGGGTGTTACAGTCTTGTAACTACATGTAATATCTTTCAACACTCATAATTATGAGTGTTCATGTATCACAATAAGTATTTATGGTGAACACATACAGTACTGATTTCATATGTAATGTCATCAGTACTGTATGTAAAATATATGTAATTTTTTAGCCATGAGACAATCTGGCTTCCTCAGATTGTGCCATGGCTGCCACATGTGCTGAAATAAAGTCCATACTTACAGATGATAACTTGAGGGATTTGACTGAAGACCTTGAAAGTACAGATGTTGATGCATCATGACATTGTTTTCTTTTGATTTGTTTCTATTTACTGATTTGATTTTATTGTATGGTACCTTTATGTGTATTGACTTTATTTTGTTCAATGAGATCTTTGTTTTTATGGATTTTATTCACTTATATCTTGATTTATTTGACTGAATAATATCTTAATTTCAATTGCTTTTATTTTATTCAATGATATCTTGATTGATTGGATTTGATCTTATTGAATCCTATCTTTCAGTTTATTCATTTTGTTTTATTTGATGATGTGTTTATTTTGATGGATTTTATTTTATTAAAAGGTGTTTTTCTTTTTAATGCTTTGATTTTGTTAATTGATATCTTTTTTTTAGTGATTCAAATGATATCTGTTTTTTCAATGCTTTGATTTTATTATTTGATATCTTTTTTTCTATTGATTTAAATGGTCTCTTGATTTTTAATTTTTTAATTTTCTTAAATAACATGTTTTTCTCTCTGAACTTGGTTTTTTTGATTGAATTCTCTGGAATATGTGTTTTCTTCCAAATCAATTTGTTTCCTCTTGAATTGATCAGTTTTTTTTGGATAGGATTGATCATTTGGTTTGTTTAGGATAGATTGATAGTTTTTTTATCAGAAATCAAGTATTTTGATGTGTTGGAAAGGGTTTTCAAAAATGAGGATGAAAAAAGAGGTGAACTAAAAATCATAAGTAGGTATGAAAAGAAAAAACTGATCATTATAAGGAAAGAAGGATAAACAAAAACAAACAAACCAAAAATTCAAGAGAAACACTCACCCTGGTTTTACTGATGGGGCCAAGTGAGAGGGTGAACTAGTTGTTGATTTTATGTGATTCAATTACCTACTCCTAACTGACAGAAGGACAAATGATCTCCTGGTTCATGGTGTGAGTGTCTAAGAACTGGGGTGTGTAACCTGATGATAGTGAGGTTTGGTAAGTGAGGTACTGGCCTTGTCTCAACTTCTGCCCTGTGAGATGTGCTAAAATATGGTGAAAAACAAAGGGAAATAAAGTTTGAGAAAGAGGAAAGGACATGAATACAGCCAAGACATTAGATGAGATAAGACTTTAGGAAAGTGTTTTAGTACCTAAATAAAGATGGTTCAATGAATTAGACAGGGCAGAAATGTGAGCTGTTTGTGCCTGTGATCTGCAGAGTAAGCTGATCAGATTTGAGAAAAAAGAGTTGTAGGGGGAAAACAAAGGTTAACCTCTTTAACAACGTGATATTTAGATAGAGAGAGAGAGAAAGGAAGGAAAAGTAGTGTGGTGAATGGAAAAATGGGGTTTACTTGTGGTCTCTCTTTGCAGATGGGAAAAGAGACAAGGAGTGGGTTTGGTGATGTGGAGATATAGTTGAATTTTTCTCTGGGTATAAGGCTATATTTGTATGCTTGTACCTGTGCCAATGGAAATGGTACAATAACACATAGCTCAAAGGCCAACAACACACAGTGCCAACAATCTCTTCTGTCAGGTTTGTGAAATGGGTATATTTGAAAGGTGATGGGTGAATTGATGTGGTGTGATGTGTGGCCAGGAGTTTTGATTTTGGTCCAGTCTCAGCTGTTTATTCTACTGGAAATCTCTCAGGTACAACCCTGGCTGTATGTAAAAACTATCAGGGCCAGCCCTGGCTGTGCATAAAAACACTGGCAATTGATTATTGGAGATAACCTAGTAATTAAAAACTATAAAGCTCACTAAATCACATAAAAAAAAAACTTTCATTAAGCCACAGAAGAATGTCTGTAAGTACAATAAAAAGAATCCCTCATACAATAGTATAAAATAGCATTAAATACTTGAAATTATTGGTGTATACAGCTTCCTGAGTCACTTTTCAAGCTATTTAGGGCTACAGTAGCTCAGCATTTTTGCATTAATGTTCTCTACAACTTTCATCTTTAGACTTATTATCTGGGTTGGTCACAGAAGGCTCTATAAAATAGTAAAGGTAGTCTAACAATGTCAAAATGTCAAAAATAGGTGTATTTTTGTATTGGATATAGAATAAAGGTTAGAGGGGTTTTTTTATGGGTTGAAACAGATAGTAGGTACTAGTTTATAGAGAGGATAGGTGCTCTGGCTGTGCTATGACATCATTCAAGGGAGTTTGATGGATTTTCTGTGCAGTTTATTCAGGGTAAATGGGATAATCCCTTATTTTTCATTTGACTATCATTAGGCAAGCTAGATGAAGGTGTTACAATTCAGCTTGTCTGTATTAATACAGGTTTTAGGGAAGAAGGTGAAAAATACAAATCTGGGGGTCTCATCACTGGATAGGAACTGAGGGAGTGATGTCATTTTGAAGGCAAGGGGACATTTTTACAACTTTTAGGTGCAATGAGGTTTTAATAAAGAAGGTACTAATGAAAGTGGTATAGAAGCTTATTGTGGACAATATGGGGTGGCTCCCTTTGTCATGTGAGGCTCTTGTGTGTTTTTCTGGCTTGTAAGTGTGTTTTTTGTATGTGCTGAATGAGGAATAGGTGGATCTTTGTGTTTTGTCATTTGTAAGTTTGCTGTGGAGGTTCATAAAGAGTTTGTTAGGTGGTCCTTTGTTTTTTCTCAATTTTTCTGTTTGTGATGAAGCCCCCAAGACTATTTTTCTCCAGTTGTATCTCTTGTACATATGAGCTAGCCAAGTGATTTTTCCCCACTTTTTTCTCTTTTTTCATCTTTCAGACTTGATTTATAATATATTAGCTTATAGTTGTAGTCCATCTGATCAATAGAGTGTGTATCATTAGTGTTCTAGAGTCCCAGAATTTGTTAAATTGAGTTGTGTTAGTTTCCCAAAAGTGTTAGAGTAATTGTTAGTCTTATAATTCATAGCTTATAGTGCTGGATTCTGACTTTTTTGTTTTTTGATGCCTTATTTCTCTGACTGTGTGTTGTGTGAGTGTTACTAGTATTAATTGGCCATAAATCTTTGCCAGGATCTGTTCTTTAGTCTGAGGATATGAAAACAGAGAGAGTTGGTTGTAACTGTGAAGGCATTTTAGATTGATTGACCCCTTTGTACTCTGATTTTTGGAGTATTTGTTGTGTTCTTCCTCCCTACCAAGCTATGCCGCCAGCCTAGCACTGTTGGAGTTCCACAATGTACTCTTCTCTCTTTATTCACACTGAATTTTTGGAACTAGTTGAAGCTAGTAAATTAAATCAAAAGACCAAAAACTGGAAGGCCTCATTGAAGAAAATCATAGAAAAGTACATTGGGTTCATCAAATGTCATGATGCAAATGGAATGTGATGATTTTTGTGTTGTGAACTCTGAAAAATTTGGGTGTTTTTTTGTGAAAAGTAACATGCTGGTATCTTTCCAGTGTAAACCCTCTTAGAAGTAAATTCCTTACATGGATGAGTGCATAAAATTTCAAGGCAACTGATTTAACTTTTCACTGATAAAGGCTCAAGAATCAAAGTTGACAAAAAACTTGCCCTCTGATTGCCTTGTACTTCTACTAGTGAAGGAATGCTAAACAATTCAAAGAAGATCACCATAATGCACAATTGTGAATGCAGACATCAATCAATTTTTAGTTCATAATTCAATTGCCTTGATTGATGACACTAACCATTCTGTTATGGTCCATGTTGAAGAAGTGTATGCTCTGGGTCATTGAGCATGAATGGATTGAGACTGGAATCCATGGGAGATTGGGCACCAAGCCATAGGGCTGTCCTGATCCCCCACATACTGGTTTGGCCTTGTGCTATCTCAGCCTCCAATTGAAATGTTGATCTGTACATTTCAAATCTGGATATATTCAAATTTCTCAGTCAATTATAAACTCAATAGTCTAATTGAATAAGAAATTTTTTTTGTTCACCCTCCCAAATAACTTTTCCTCAACATGCCTTCTTGTCAATGGTTGTTCATTCTCAAACAGCTCATCAAGACCTTCCAACTGACTTATTTGTCTGGTCATTTTGCCCAATTCCTTCTTTCCATACACCCAATGTCATAAGAAATGTCCAGCCTCTGCCTTCCAAGCACAAAATAACACCTTCAGCCATCTACTCTGCAGAATGAACCTGAAGGATCTAATCATAGTGATACTGGTTGTAAGCTATCCCCCACTTTCCCATTAACACCTCTCTCTTATTACACTCACCCTTCCTACTTTTTACTTCTATTGTAGCTGGGTCTTTCTTGAATTCAGGCTGTGACACTTCTGAAGAATTTGATTCCTGTCACATTGAACCAGATGATGATTGAGAAATTTTCTGTTGACCCAATATTAGTGAATTCAATTCTGAAGGTATTGCATGTCTCAAAAATGTGATGGATATATTGATTCTTGATGAAGATTATTGTGAAATAGTTATTGAAGTAACCAGCATAAGCATCTTATTTATCACCTCACTTTCCTTTCCTGTCTCTCCACTTATTTTTCTTTTCAATCATTTTCTTCTCCAATAGGCAACTCAACCAGCCAACCAGTTTAAAGCTATTATTTCCATGCAAGCTCAAGTTGCACAGCAGGTCAAGAAACTTGGAAATCACCAGAAGTGGGGTGGTGGGTGAATTCCTGTTGAATGCTTCAAGGTTGGTAATTTTTCCTTTCTCTTATTACATTGTCTGTAAAAGGTTGAATCCTCCTGACTAATAAACTTCAATTTCATCTCCATCTGTAGAAATTGTACAATATGTGCCCAACTATTCATTGATTCCTCTCTGGAGGCTTTTGCATCACTGCTTGTTGATGAATCCAGCAGATCCAATAACTATACTGAGTGTTGCATTTTGGTATGTCCTTTTCATATTGTTTCTCATTGTTCATTGAGATACAACCATTTGACTATTGGTTGTATGATTCTTTTATTAGGCTAATCTCCTCACTAGCCAGGCAGATGAAATTTTGATACTCTTTCCAAAGACTATACTGGTGAGGATGGCTCCACAGCAGCTGCTGAAGTGTCAACTGCTCTGAAGGAAATTGAAAAAAATGCAAGAAGCACCTTTTTGCAAACATGAAGGACACCAACTTTACCTCATTGAATACTTTTTTTTTGTCCTTTTTGCTCATGCCTGTTCTTGCATGTCCTCAAGCTTCTATATCAAGTGTTACCAACTAAAACATTAGTTCCATCTGCTGCTTAGCCCAATCTCATTGATTTCTGTGGATACGTATGTTTATTTTTTCACCAAACTATCTGGTTTGATATTGATCTCCCTTCAATTTTCTTTTCAAACACACAGTTGATTCACAAAATCTGTCCATCAAAGAAACACATTAGCTCCACCACCATTTTCAAGGCAATGAAGCCTGCTCAAGTTGTTTGATTGGCATCTTTGGTAAATTGCTCTGATCAAAGCTCCTTTTTTTGTGAACTCACCTCCTCCTCTGTCTTCCCTTGATGTATAGCACCTGGTCTCTGTTTGCATTTACTCTAAGCCTACAAAGGACTGCAAAACTTGTGCTTGTCATTGACCGGACTCTTCTCAAGGTCATACAGGCAAGGTCTCTTGATTATGAAAAAGTGTAAGTCTCTGTTGTCTCTTTGTATCCTCATGTCACTCACAAGCTCAATGTGATAACTCGCTTCTTTTTGTGATCAAGTTTTGGTCAGCTCATGTTAATCAAAGATTATGAACTCTTTGATGGTAATCATTCTTATGCCGACATTGAGCGGTTCTATTTATTGATGAACCAGTCTTGCTAAGGAAGATCAGGTGTTGGCCGAAGTTGATTATCCTTCCTTAGTTCCTGAATTCCACAAAAGTTTACTATGATCACCTTGGTGAGCTTTGTAATTGAGCACTTTGAAAGTGTATCTTGTATTTTTCACATTCATTTGAAACCCATGTATATAGACATTTGGTCCAGGAAATCTAGCTATCTCCCTTTTTTTGCGCTCTTGTGTCAGATAAGAGAGCCATCAATGGCCATCCAGAGGAATCAGGTCCCAGTTAGTTTTCCAGGGTGAGCTAGGCAACATCGCAGTCACATGACACCCATGGTGAGGCTACATGGCCACTTGCTGTGTCACACTCACATGGTGAGTTTCTGCAGTGCAGCCGCATTAGTCTCACACTGATTTCTGATCAGTGTGATGTGGCAGTCACGAGAGCATTTGAGGATCCGAACATTTGATCGCTGGCTACTGGCTATTAGGTGGCTATTAGCCGGCTAATACCAATTGGTAAAATTAAGCGTTTTTTCTGTCAATTTCGTATTCCCCTTTGGGACCCGTCAGATACCTCTTCTCTCAATCCAGAAGTACCGGATTCTTCGATTTATCACAGCTGCTGAATTCCATCATTTATCTTGTAATTCATTTTGTTATTCGAGTTCTAAGGTACAGTTAAATTAGCTGATATGAGAAGTTCAGTACTTTGAAGCAGGTGGCATTCCCAGCTCACTGATGAGTTTGAGCTGTGCGTATTACTGTTGGTGATGTGTTTCTTGCTTAACAAATAATGATGTGGACAAAATGATTACGTGGAGGTGTTGATTTTGATTTGATAAGGCAGATGGTGAGGAGTGAAAAGATATGCATGGTGAAAAAAAAGGGGTCGCGCGGACCAAAGCGATGGCCGCAGGCCCGTGTAAGAGCCCCGAAGACCCGATTTGATCATGTATTGACGAATCGGGGCGGGTACTTCGGTAGGAATTAGCCACCTAATAGCCGGCGATCAAATGTTGGGATCCTCGAATCTTCACAACGAGAGGTTACGCCAATCTCAGTTCCAATCGAACTTTCCTTTTCCTATCTCGACCTTTGTTCCATGTCCTGTCTCTCACCCTTGTATCTTGTTCTGGCTTCTGGGGTGGGTTCTCAGAGATCAGGTTAGCACACACCCAATACGATTGTGAACGACTTTTCATCCCAGTTGGCTCGACACGATACCTCAAGGCTTACGGCGTTACCTCTAGGAATCTCCAAGCATAAATCTAACAGCGCGTCCGCGAAAAAAAAAAAAAAACTTTGGAACCATGGCCCCTGCTAAGAAGACTTCAATTTCGCAATTGATCATATTTAAGAACCAGAAAGAGTGCGGAACGCGTGAGTACTTTAGATGATACGCTCTGAATATAACTTGACATGATACATTTTCTGAAGGACTTTTTGCTTTTCCACTTAATCAGCAGAAGATCCAGTTGTGTGTCTCATATGTCTTGATAAAATTTCAGTGGGTATTGATTGCTTGGTACTTCCATGCGCGCACCTATTTCATTCTAAATGCATTCTTCGTTGGTTTGAACGTAATGACGCCTGCCCAAAATGGTGAGTCTCCCCCGTATGGTTGTTTATGGCCCGTTTCTCAGAAAGTGAAAGCTTAATGTGAATGAAAAAAAAAAATTAAGAAAATTAGTCATTTAGAGATTCGAATGATTCTTTATTGTCAGATGTTTTATGTGCTGGCTATTTATGACTGACTTTGCATCCTGTCCAACTCATTAAATCAGTCGGTTACCATTGCCTTCTGGATCATCTTCCAACTCATCTAATTCATCGTCAACATCTAGCGAGGAAATTTTCAGTGACGAAGATGGAACGAGTTCTTCAAGTGTGGATTCATCAACGTCAAGCGAAGATTCAACAGTTTCATCAACTTCTTCGCTCTCTTCCTCCGAAACATCATCTAGCATACCAGATTCAGTAGCTTCTTCGATACGCGCTCAGCCACTCAATCCGACTTACACAAATTCGGTAGAAAGCTCCTCAAGTGACGAAGACGGGATGAGTTCAGAACTTTCATCAAGTCAAGCCTCAAATTCACGTCATCAAAGTCCCCGGTCATCAGCCTCGTTAGATATTGGATCTGTTGACTCAGAACATGAAACCAATCAATCTGTTTCTCATTATTCAATATCATCCATATCGCCAATCTCTTCGTCCTCCTCCTCATCACCATCCTCATCCTCATCCTCCTTATCCTCCTCATCCTCATCCTCCTCATCCTCATC
Organism: Cronartium comandrae C4; assembly: GCA_000464975.1. Taxonomy (NCBI): domain Eukaryota; kingdom Fungi; phylum Basidiomycota; class Pucciniomycetes; order Pucciniales; family Coleosporiaceae; genus Cronartium; species Cronartium comandrae. The sequence continues at coordinate 10,555 of KE743980.1, forward strand.
CTCATCATCCTCATCATCCTCATCATCCTCATCATCCTCATCCTCATCAGATTCTCATTTTTCCACCTAACCAGACCCCCAAATATTGCCCTCCGGTCGCTCTCGTTCGTCGGCCATTTTAGTGGACTCCTCCTTCCAGAAGCGGAAAATCATCGAGTAGTCAACAATCAAGACAGTTCTGATCAACAAGAATCATCCAGTTCCTTAGTCTCTGAAAGCTATACCTCAGAGCATGATTATATTCCAGATCATTCTATCCCTGATTATGATGACTGATCCTGACACCTCAATTTATGGTGATTCTGATTTCTAATACGGTTGTTGATCATATGTACATGTCATGTAGAGCTTTACTTTATCAATTCATCATCATCATCTCACCAAGCTCCCACCAAAATGTCACATTCATCATTAAGGTATTGTCTCACACAACAGTACTTTTTTTTTCTCTCGGTTTACATCAGTTGATCTGTCTCTCTCTC
>AUZW01047280.1:0-10660 GCA_000464975.1 Cronartium comandrae C4
GCACCGTGTCCACAATCCCAAGTAAAGGAATCCAATGGGGCGCTGGCACAGCCACTTTAAAATTTCATAAGACAAAAAAGATATTTTGTAATATGAAGAGGAAATTTGGTATTCCTGTTTGGGAATACAAATAGAGGTGTTTTTGGCATATTTGACACTGCTGGACTGTATGTGGTCATGTGACTGCTGTATCCATCTACTACTGGCTACTAGCTGGCTAGTAGCCAGTAGCCAGCAATCAAAGGTTGTGAGCCTCAAATGCTCCCAAGCACCTCTCTAACCCAGGACCTTAAGCACACTCACTGACCTAATTTGAGTATGGATGGATATCAGCCTGGGGCCCTCACAACAGTGGAAAGAAAACATTTCTTTCCCTGCTGAATTTAGTGATTGGGAAAAGAGTAGAAGAACAAAACATAGACAAAAGAAAACAACAAAGTGATTCCAAATTCACACCTGATACAATGTTGTCCAATATGGGTGAGCACCTCTCTAACTGAGGACCTTAAGCACACTTGCTGACCCATGGACAAAACATGAAGAGGTTTAAGAAGGGTAACTACAGAGGAGGGTCTCAGGTTCACATGATCTGACCTAATTTGAGTGTGGATGTATATCAGCCTGGGGCTCTCACAAGAGTGGAAAGAAAACATGTTCTGGAGAGTAGGATCCAGGTGTGACGGGGTCAGATGTGGTAGTTTCTGAAAGGATGATGAGAAAAGGAAACAGAGAAAAAGGTAAGGGAGCACTTACTCTTTCCCTGGTGAATTTAGCAATAGGAAAAGAGTAAGTCCTCTATGTGTGGGATGTGCAGGAAGAGGGATGAGCTGCTCTTGTATAAGCATGCCATGCTCCCCTTACACTTCCTGTACATGCATCACTGAGTTTCAACACAATCAACTCAGATCAGTCCAACACCACTCCTAGTGGTATCAAATAGCTTGGATTGGTAGAAAATCCAGAAGAGAGTTGAGAAAAAAGCCTGATTGGGTGGGTACAAATTCCCTCTCACAGATGAGAATGGCAGTGAACAATATGGGCATACAGAAAACTTGACCAAAACTGATTAGCCTACAACAAGCTCAACTCAGAGGCAAGTTACAAAGAGAGATATTTGGGTCAAAAGTTTACTTGATCCCAAGAAGAGCTCAAGCTCAGGATAGATTACACTTCAATAATCATCATGATAAACATATATTTGGTTCAAAAAAGAAACTCACCAAACCTACTACAGCATCTAAAGAAGAACCAGAAGCTCTCAATGAATAAAATCAAAGGGTACAACAACAAACAGTAAGCATATCTTCCCAGTGTTTTTTGTTTTGTTTTCTTTTGATTCCTTGTCTTGAAAGAAATTCAAAACTTGTTATAACCAATTGGGTGGGAATTCTGGTGTCCAGGTGATGTGGTCCTTGTCAGAGGGCTTCTCATCACTGTTTGTGGTTTTCTTTGATGGCATCTCAATAGTTTTGGATGGTTGCATTGAGTTGAGTTGGGTTGAGTTGGGTGAGGGAGGGTATTCAGGTGAAGTGGTTGTTGATTGTTTGTGGATTGGTCCAAGGAGTTGAGAGAGTCTAGGAGTGTAGATCAAAGTGAGAAGAAGCCAATAATCAACTTGAAGAATCCAAAAAAATCGGATTCTCTGAAGTTGGCAAGAATCTAATTAAAACTGGATTCTGAAGTTGGTTTTTCGACTTGAGAATCCAGTTTCTTATGGTACCAAACAGCTCACTGTTTTCAGGTATTTACCCAACTCCAAACTTGATTTTTCAAAGTGAGAAAATTGTGGTTGACACTGGTAGCAATTAGCTGTCACTTGCAGTGCAAGAACCAGTGCAGGGCTTGCATGTCACTTGCACTGTTGCGTGCACTTTCACTTGCAGTGTTGCTCACACTATTGCTTGCAGTGTTGCTTGCACTGTTGATCTGTTGCTTGTCATTAAATTTTTACTATGTAGTTATGACATAATTATGTACACCTTAATATAATGGTCTAAACTACTTAGTACACATTGCACTAAACCATAATTGAAATAACTTGATTTATATATAAGATAAGATCATACTGGTGTAGATATAAATCACAGATGAAGACTCAAGTTGGACTAGAACAATAAACTATCCAAACTTGAGCAAGACCAGATTAGTAGATGTCAAACAAGAGTTTATTAGTAAGCTGGAAGAATTTTCTTTTGAGTGTTTCTTTTTGCATACTTGTGGAGCGAAAATTTGTGTATAAATAGTGTTGTATTTCAGTTATGTTCCTTTTTCTTCACTCACTTATTCTTGCTTATTCTCAATATTTCCATCTTCTCATTTGTGTTATTTTGCCACCTTCAGGTGTGTATTTAAGTAAGTTTTTGTTGTAGATTTATATCCAACAAAAACTCTTAACTTACACCAGTGCTTTAGCCGTTCTTTTTGGCAAATCTTTAACCCTCTCACCTTATAGGCTTAGGGTTTATACAAAAATTAAGACATGATTGTACAATGACAATTGACAGCTTGGCAGAACTTTCAGCTCCTGAGTACTTGAGAAGTACCATGAAGCTGCAAATATTAACATGAATATATTCTTACTACACCTCATAGCTCAGTTTCAAGAGCTATAACTAATAAGTCACTGTAGAAGTGAAATAAATTACAGCATAAGTACATGTAGATTAACCTGCTGTAACCCGTAAACTTTAAGAAGTAATAAATTACAAGATGTTGTGTACTAGTAAAGGTAAGGCATAATAAACTTTTGCCTTGCAATGAGTGTATGCTCATAAAGGGTAAGGTGTAAGAATATAAAAGATGGACCTGACCTTCTCTACAGGAGGAGGTGGATCTGCATCATAAAATAAACTCCAGACTATCTGAATAACTATAAAAAGATATTTTAGACTTTCTATATTTTAGAGAAACTCTTAGCCAATTACTATTATAAAATAGCCTGTTGACTCATACTCATCTTCAGAAATTCTTCATCTTTTATTATTCATCAGTTTGTTTATTTATTGGGTCTTATAAGGTGCAAAGCTAGAGCCTTTCCTCACTACTTACTATTTACTCTTGCTGAGGGGTTCTCAAGAGTGAAATAGTATGTAGAGGATAACTCCTGAGGGTGGAATTGACCAAAGATAGTGCAAGGTAAGGATTTGCACTTGTCATAATTGGGCTACTGATATCTAGATAGCATAGATTAGTCCAGTGCCCATCTGGCTTGCAGGGAGTAGTGCTGGGCATTTGGGATAGTCTAAGGACTCATTTTTACTTCCTGGCCTTGTGCCCATTACTACTTCCCACCTTCTCTAGTGAGGTATCTTTCCTGATAGAAGCAACTAGCTCACAAGAACAGTTCAGAGGTGCAGGCAATTTTGAGGCTAAACAGATTGAGGCTCTTAGGTTGATCTCAGCAGATAAGTTAGGTGTCAAGGCTCTACAATTTATTGACAAAGCTACTGCTACTGCTGTTCCATACAATCTAGCTAACCTCAAGTTAGGCGAGCATGACCCACACTTGAATGTGATTGTGTTAAATGTTGATGGTAGCTGTACTACTGCTAGTGTCCTCTGTTTTCAGTATGGATTATATGTTCCCCTAGCATCCAGTACCAACCCATGGATAGGCAGCAATCAGTTTTATGATCAATTGATGGAATATTTTATCAGAGAATTTAATAAGAAATACAAGACCAACCTGAATATGTCATCTGCCCAAAATCATCACTTGTTAGTCAAACTAAGACTCATGACTGAGGTGACCAAGAAAATACTATCCACATCAAATTCAGCCAACTGTAGTGTTGACAGTCTTTTTGATGGTTATGATTTCAGAATTAACATTAACTGGATGTGATGTGACCTGCTTCTAAAAAAACTTTATGCTGGCATCATCAAATTTGTAATTGAGACAATTTTAAAGAGTGGATTGGAAAAGAAAGATATTTACCAAGTTAGTCTCCATGCTCAAATGAGCTTTTCCTAATCTTATTTCTGTACACTGTTCTAATTTCATGTTGTTGTAACTTTAGAAAGCTTATCCTCATAGGTGGATCTACAAAACTCCTAGCTCCTCACAAGGAGCTCAAGATTTGCCACTTTCCATGATTATATTGTGTTTCATTCCAAGTTTTGTATACAGATTAATTAGGAGGAATGTAATGAGCTTGTACCGACTGGTACCTCTTGATAACACCTGTGAACTTTACCACCAAGTTTTAAATTGTCATTGTAAAATGAAATCTTAATTACAAGCAATAGCTCAACAGTGTAAGTGACAGTGCAAGTGACAGTGTGAGCAACACTACAAGTGGCAGTGATTGCAACAGTGCAAGCAACATGAAAGCCCTGCACAGGTTCTTGCACTGCAAGCAACAGCTAATTGCTACCAGTGTGAATTTGTTTGCCAAATCCACCCTCAGACACAGCTTGACTAGGGGGTCAAGAGGACCTTAGATAGCCCTGACAGAACCGGGGGAGGATCTGGTAATAAAATTGGGTTGAAATTGTTGTGGCACCAGGCCTTGGGGCCAGGTTCACTTGGCCATGGCTGTGGCACAGCCACCAACTTAACTCTGGAGTTTGAGGGTGCAGAAGTTCCACAACATTCCCAGTTGTGAACCCTTCTGCCCATATTGTCCTGCCCCCAATCTGACAAACTAGTGTTTTCTGTTTACACCATGGGGGCACTTTTTGGCGCAAGACAGTCCTAAAAGGGTCAATGATAGGGACCATTGACAAATCAATCCAGAATGATCACAGCCCCAATGTGAGACCATGTCAGAGCAGTTGGCCAAGCTTACTGTCCTGCAACAGATCTTAGGACCTCTCAGACCACCATTGAAATGGCTTTCAAACTGTCAACTGACAGTCCAAAATTTGTCTGCTGCTGTCATCAGACCATACACAACTATTCATATGTTCAAGTACTTGAATTTACCATTTGGAAACAGGCATTGGCTTTTGGCCAGATTGAAAGAAATCTGAAAAGTCCCCAGTTCCCCTGACAAGTCATAAAGGATTTTAGACCAAACCCCAATGACTCAGCTGAGGGTTTGTAACATGTCATCAGCAAGTGAGAGAAGCCCTCTCCTTCTCTCTTCCTCACTTTCAATCACTCCATCCAATTGGACCTTCCTCACCCTCTCATGTCTCATCACCTCCTATCCTCCAGTTTCTGGCTAAGCTGTTCTTGCATCTCTCCTTCAACTTCTCCACAGCTGTTTTGAGTGCCATTGAACACTGTGGAACCCCCAAGATGGAAAGACCTTGAGTAAGAAATCTCTTAATTCAACAAAAAAGAACAATACTTTACTACTTCAAAATGTCTTATTTATGCTTCAACAGATGTTTTAAAAGGTCTTACCCTGGCAAGTAATGAAGTGGTAATTTAACCAAGAAACAGAGCACACAGAGCAACACAGAACAACTACACAAGAGCCTTTGATAAATGGGAATCCAAACCACTCAAAGAGTCTTTGTCAGCCCCTGAGTGAAAACTCACCTCAGCCTACAAACACAGTAAAAAGAGTCACATAAATTATGACAGGAAGTAAAGTCACATATAAAACTACAGATTTTTTTTTATCATACTCCAGCCCCAGAACAAGGAGTATTAGAATATTAATAGAAAAAATATTATGCTCATTTATATATTACAGCTCATATCCAAGTCTCAAGGATAAGGAATCCCAAAACATGGAGTAAAGTAATAATGCAGAACCCTTAAAATACAAGTGTATAACTAGTTCATCCAAGTTTCAAGGATACAGACATCCCAAATCATGGATTACACTAAGAATACAGAACCTTTTAATTAACTGTATGACTAGTAAGCCACAGACCCCTTCAAGATATATCTACTTTCAGTTCAACTACATCTTTAAACTTCTAAAAAAACCCAGCGGAGCCAGAGAACCCAAGATACAAGAAGGAAGTTGTCAGCTATGGAATAATCTGAGGAAACCAAATTATCTCATAACTGACAAAGCACATAAATGTTACATACAGTACTGTTATATTACATATACAACCAGTACTGTAACCAATTTATGTAATATAAAAACACTTTTAATCACAAGAAGTGTTATATTGCATATAGTTACTGTACTGTAACTAACAGTACTCTTACTGTAGCATCTTTAATGCTTAAAATGGGAGTTTGTGTTTGTGAATTTCTGTTCAGGATATGTTTCTTTTTATGAACAACATTTCTCTCCTTTCTCTTTCAGTATTCCTTTCTCACAGTTGTAACAAATGGACACTTTTATCCATGTAAGACTGTCAAGAGAAAGGACAAGCAAACTTGTGGTATGTACTCCAGTTCAGGAATGTGCACATGTACTGGTCACACACAGTGCTGCCTACAGACCAAAACCACCTGTCCCCATCTGGTGGAATGGCAGACAGGAGGTCTGGAGCACAGACATGTGTATTACTCTTTCTGTCTAAAAATAACAGCTTTGAGAACAAGTACTGCTTGTGGATTTCCACTCTCATTACATCACCTTTCTTGCTTACTCACTCATTTGTAATTGGCCCAATTTGGTTGTTACCCTCATGTTTCTTTGTCCTTTGCTCCTATTTCTCTCTTCTCAGCTTCACTATAGATACTTGCCTATATTCCCATGTCATTTCCACTCATCATCATATATACTTTACTATCAAACCAATCAATCTTTTACCTTATCTACCAAGTTAAAATATCTGTCTACTCTACTTAAAAGCTGAAGTTTCCCATCATTTACCTCCATTCTTGAACAACACCTTGCATAGGAACCTCTTTGATATCTTCATCCCCTTCTTCACTTGATTACTTGTGATTTTTACTATTAGAGTAAGTCTTGGTTGACTTGTTATAATAATAATAAAAAGCCAGTGTTCTCAGTATTCTGAGAATAAGCCCTTGATTGGACTCTCAGGATACTCATACCCTGACAGAAGTCACAAAGAAAACCCTAGTGAAAAAACCAATCTGAATTCCCAGAGTAGATGATGAAACACTTGGATAAACATAAGAACCAATAGGGAAAACCTTGAGTATAAATACCCCACCTCTGAGTAAACAAAGAAGAGGGACTCAATCAAATAAATATCTATCTTTTTTCATATAGGACTCCCTTCATAAAAATCCCACCCTTATATAACCTTTAGTCTCTTTTTTCTTAAAAAGTGCTATTCCTTACATAAGAGCAAGCTTCATTCCTGTCACCACTTTCTATTTCTTTCTTCTGGCTTTGATTGAATCAGGTCACCCAACTTTTTCCATTCCCAACACAAACCCCTTCTAAGAGATAAACTAGGCTATTGAAAATCCCTCTCTTCATTTAATCTATCAGAACTTAGTACATTCAAGGTACTATATTGTTTCTTGAAATCTTTCTCAAAACCAGTCAGGTTAATTATCATACAACCTTACTAGACAAGCAATCTTGTCAGTAGAAGATCAAGAGAGTCTGGACTCAAATTGGTCTCAGTAGATTCTCCTCGATATACACTTTGTGGTTTATCAAAGCATGAGTAACTCTATTGACATTCAGCCTTTACTTTGATTCCTAAATTAAACTAATAGCTGACAGTTTCTTGTAATACCAAAATTCACAAAAAAAAAAAGTTCAACAGACACGTATAAGTTCACACAGTCACAACAATAACACTAACTTTCAATTATCAAGGAAACTATAATCTCTAAACACTGAGAAGGTGACTCATTATGAATCTTTAATGAGTCTTTAACTATTTATAAGGTGGTGACTAACAGCATTCAAGGACTTAGATGGCAAGAACTCTAAATTTCTCCCCTCCTTCTTATACACAATTCTCCTACAACTTAAGAACACACAAGTAGCCTTAACCACAAACCCCAGAACCATAAAAACTAACAAAAACCAGTATCCACCCTTCAATCTACAAATTAATACCTCCACAGTTCATCTCCAAGTCACAAAATTCCACTTATTTCCACTTTGAACATACAAATAAACATGCTCACAAGCCACAAAACCACCCCAAACTCCCAGAAAAAAAATAAACCACCTTATCTAATTCACCTTAAGTATTCGGGAAACTTTTATCAGTACAACTTTCTGTTATTGATGCCTCAAGACCCTAAATTTTGTAAAAATGCACTCTTTCCTTCATTCTGACATCACTCCTTCACTTTGTATGCTCCAATGTCAAGACCCCCAAATTAGTATTCTTCTCCTTTCTGCCTACACCTTTCATACATTCCACTAAGCCCCAGTCCATCTCCTTCATCCACCTCACCTATGACCCTGTTTTTTGACATGTCTGAAAATCCTTTACCCTGGATAAACCTCATGAAAATCCATCAATCAATGTCATTCCACCACCAATGTGCCTTCTCTCTCTCTCTAAAACCTCTTTCCTCTGCATTAATCAGTACATCCTCTCTGTTACAACCAATAAAACCACACATCCATCATTTATTCCATTCCCAATACTTGTGCACTTATTTAAAATACCCTTATAAATAATGTTTTCTCTTCATTGTTAAGTTAACCCTTGCATTCTCATCCAGTCTTCTTCCCATATTGACCTGCGTTGGTTTAGCTTTATGAGACCTCTAAACCACTACATATTCCATTGTAAATGGGCTCTTCCATGACATAGGGAAGTTGTGTTGAGTCTTTCATTCAAATTTGAGGGTCCGATAGGAACAGGTAGCAATTCAAGTCACAAATTTTCGATTTCTGTGATCTGAATCTGCACCACCAACATAATTTAGCTCGGGTGCCTACTTTGACTCAAATCCCCCACATTCAATTATTATTATTATTTTTCTTCAGCCCACTGGACTGAATAGTTGTGGTTTAGGAGGGCACATCAACCTGTTTCATTTGGACGAGTGCTTAAAAAGAGGTACTTGCAGAGTAAAGTTGAAGTGCTATTGTTGCCTCATTGCTTTGAATTCCAAGGAATTACAGTGGCAGTGAATATTTAAAAACAGACAGCTTGAGAAAAACTTCAAAGTTTTCAACTGCATTGAGGCCTTTTGTGTGAAAAAGCATAGCAAGGCACTTTCTGACTCAGATAAGGAGTTGAGATATCAAAGCAACCAATCAATCAAGTGTTAAGATACATGTTGACATGGGTCCAAAAGGCTATGGCTAGTGGCAATGGCCCTTTATGAGCCCAAGGTTGAACCAGACACCTTGCATAGGTGATGGTATCCTGTCTATTGATCTTTAACTCCTGGCAGTGGCCATATTGGTAGAGTCAGGTTCACTGGCTTTTTTTTGCGCCTGACCAGTTGCTTGTATGTTCAGCAGTGAGACTCTTTTTAGCATTTATCTCCAATTTCTTGTAACTGGAATGATTCACAGCCATGATGACTTCATGATGCAAGTCATCCACTATAATGGCCTCTGATATCAACTAAACTTGCAAGCTCAGAGGTCCCCACCCCTAAATTGGATTCTGAATTCTCAAGAAATGAAACTCCACTGCAATGGTAGAGTATTGATGTCTCCATCCACAAGGTATCCACATGACTTCTCCTGAACTTCAACATTTACAAACTGTCCTGGGTTGTGCCAGAAAGTTGTACAATTACTTCTCTCAGCCACACTTTTCTGTTGTGGGGTGTAAGCAGCAGAAAAATTCATAGTGGTCCCACTATCTTTGAGACATTGTTGAAAATCTCTTGACATATATTCACCACCATGGTCATTAACCAAGCTGACAATGGTCTTTTTGTGGAATGTTTCCACCTCTGCTTTGTATTCTAAAAACCTTTTAAATGTTTCTGATTTCTTGGATAAGATGTAAATGAATTTGTATGAGGTACAGGCATCTGTTAGTTTGAAATAGTATTCTTGTCAGGTATTTGTATATCTGAGAAGGCCACTATGGTCTTATATCTCGAGATATCAAGTACACAAACTACTTTTGTATATAACCAAGTCAATAAAGATTTACTTATATAGTACAAAGCACATGGTAAAGATAGAAGGGAAGTTGCTTGAGTTAAGAGGGGCTCCTAAGACAAGGTGTAATACAAAGATGGAGGTAATTGACAGCCAGCTTTAGCTTCTAAAGGATTTAGATGTGGTTTTAAAAATATAATAGTAAGGTTTAAAATATTGGTTGATTGGTTAAAAGTATATATGATGATGATGAAAATAACAAGAGATAAAGACAAGTATTTATAGGGGAAAAGAGAACAAGAGAAGCATAGGAGGACCACAAGAGAAACAAGCAACAGTATCCAATTACAAATGGATTAGTAACCAGACAGGTGATGTAATAAGTAGAGATTTCCACAAGCAACACTTATTGCCAATGCTGTCGTTCTTTTAGACAGAAGGAGAACCCTTTGGACAGCTCCCAGACCTCCTGTCTACCATTTGACCAGATGGGGACAGTTGGTTTTGGCATGGCAGCACTGTGTTTGACCAGTACATGTGCACAATCCTAACTGGGACAGTTTCCTTGAGACTTCTCCTGTCTGTCCGTTAACAGGCTTACATTACTCAATGTATCTGTTTGAGTACATGTGTCTGAAAAAGGAATAAGAATGAATTGAGACAGAAAGAGAATTCAAGAAGTAGATAAACATATCTTTGAACACAAATCACAAACACGAGTTCCCAGTTTAAGCATTTTAGAGATGCTACAGTATGAGTACTGTTTGTTACAGTATAGTAACTAT
>KE745658.1:0-10398 GCA_000464975.1 Cronartium comandrae C4
TGAGATTGTGGGAGGCTCCTTGCTTGAAGAAAGCCTAATTATTATAATCAGATAGAAAGGTTGCAGAGTCATTTCAGAGCTCTAGGGCTCAAGTCCAGTCAAACTAACGAAGGCTCTTCATGTGGCCCTAGGGCTACCATATCAGTTTTTTTTTTTTTTTTTTTTTCAAAGGGTAAATAAAAACTCAGGATCACAATCACCAATCAGAGCTCAATTTTCCCCCTCATTAACTTCTCTATAATAATTCTCAGCCATAAAATTTTCAAGACCAGCCTTTTGTGCTCCATTTTCTCTTGACTGATACAACACATTACTAGCTGTGAGAGACCCAGAAAAACATATGCAAATGGGAGTGATTGTGTGACCTCTCACAAATTGAGGTGCTGATTCAGTCATATACAGAAAGGGTGCAATGAAACCTATGATCTTTGATAAAAACATGCTCAGCTTGCTTGAATCCTATGTATTCAAAATTGATGTTATAGGGATTTGGTTGCATACCATTCTCTGCAGAGTAGTGACCATGGCTCTTTTAGTCATACCTGAAGTGTTTTGGGGGAAAACAGTAAAAAATTAAGGCACAGAAGGCTATATACCAGCTGCCATCTGAAACACTGGTGTAACACATTTTAGGGTCTTTGGCCATGATTGCAATGATATCTAGAAAATTCAACCAGAATGGTGTCAAAAGCTAAGACATGTCAGTGTGGGGACCAAAAAAATGTTTTAATCAGTCCCACTCACAGCTAACAATTGTGATTGGTAATAATGCGAGGATAATGGGTCCGTGAATTTTCAAATTATCCAAAAGGAAAGCCACAGCTAAGACTTATAATGAAGCAGGCATGTAAGGGAATGAAGAAAATAGCTGCACATGAGCACCCTTATCTCCCATGCCCTTCACCACTGATGAAGTGCAGATTCAATTATTTCAATTCATCAGTGCCCAACATCTCAAAGCTAAGAATGGAGAAACATGCTGTAAACTCACAAGTTGGCCTGAAGCAGAAACAATGGCAAAAAGAAAGTAAGTAAATCTATTGCGGTCTAGATTTGACACATCTAGAGTGGCTAGGATCCTGAGCTTCCAGTGCTCCTCAAAGCAGTCCAGATCTACTTACAGACAATGAAGCTGACCAAAAGCGCTACCAAGCTACTGTAGTAGGGCTGCAAGCAGCTCCCTCCAGGTTCCGTCTTCAGTAGTGTAGATGCAGGCCTCCGCCTACAATAGTGTAGATGCAGTCTCTGCCTACAGTAGTGTAACGCAGGCAGCCTCTGAATGGGGTAGAGCTTCAGTGCGCTACGAAGCGGCTGGATGAGCTGCTACAGTAGGCAAACAGATGATTTCAAGCCCAGGCAAGTCATCATTTGTCATGCATAATGGGCAGATACTGATTATGTCTTAATTTACATATAATTAAGAACTAATCAGTATCTTCCCATTATGCATAGTTATGGTGAATTGCTGTGGCAGGAGCGTGACTCAGTGTCACTTTTTCTGAAAGTGACAAGTTGACATTTTTTTTTTTTTTTGTTTTTTGGGTAGCTTACAAGTGACTCTGTATCACTACGGGCTCACTTTGTGTAAAGTGACCCGAGATTCCGCGCGGTGTCAATGACCTCATTTGTACAGCAGCGCCACATATATGTTACACCCGCACATTATTAAGAGCCTATGAGCCAGCCCCAATCCTTGCCCTGATATAAAACAGCCACAGGGGTTTACTGGTGGGGTACACTATCAGTGTGTTGGAATAGCCGAAAGGCTCAAGCAATACAATAAACTTGGTTATAAAAAAAAAAAAAAACAGGACTTTGGACTTGGCAGTTTTCAAGCCAAGAGGAATTTGAAATTCGGAGCTGGTTGAGAGCGGCAACTGGACAACGTTGCCAGGACGCCACCAGAAGGACGAACCAGAGCTTCTGGTAATGTAGGGTGCAGAGAACGTCCCCGGGAGGTCCCGAACATCGTCGCAAGACGTCCTCGGTGAAAAAGCTTCTGCAGAGGTTTGCGAAAGTTTGCGCGGTTATTTTTGACCCTGGAACATCCGCAGGCTGTTCGATCGAGCTCCCCCGGATGTTCCAGGGTGGGGAGGTCCCTGGGATGTGTCGCAAACCTCGCGGGGCTAAACCCAACGAGGATATTGTAAAAATATTCCCACCGGGGGAAACCTTGCCGTAGTGTATTAATCGTAATGCAGCATGGACGTTTGAACAATGGCGCATGTTCACCGACTTGGATGCCATAACCAAAAAAAAAACAAAAAAAACAAGCTGTTTCTCTTCCTCTTTAGTGTAAACAAGAGGGACAAAAAAAAACCTTGGAAGATGAAACAAAATCAAAATCAATCCCAATAAAAAAATCAACCAACGACAAAGACAACACAAATCCACCTAAAAAAAAGAAAAAAAAAGGACCCAACATGAAAATAAAACCCCTAATAACGATACTATAAAAATAACACTAACTAAGAAAACATGGTTTTAATCTAAAAACAAACCATTACAGTAAGAGAAAAAAATAAAACGATAATTTAAGAAATGTGAAACAATTGAATTCTTTAAAAAAGACTGAATTGAGGTCAAGATAAATGAAAAGCCAAAAAAAAAAAGAAAGAAAGAAAGAAGATTGAGTGCCAGTATAATGGAAAAGTCGAAAAACAAAAATTAAGCAGAACCAGGAATAGAAATAGCGTGTGAAGCACTAGCAGTAGTGAGTGAACCGAAAGAAACCACTAATTGGCTAACGACGTCCAAGTTACCTCCAGTAGCATACGCCGTTGTGGATTCGACTTGACCGTATGTAGAGTTTGAAATTACAAAACCTTTAGAGACTGCAACTACCGATGAATTGACGTTGGTAGACGTAGTCAAAGGTTTGGTGAAATTGACGCTGCCGCTTGAGGTGTTAGTAGCAGTGGTATTCGACGATACCGAGGGAAAGACGGTGAAAGGGTTTGAATCGGATTTCGGTGTTGAGGATGGACTTGGAGAAGGAGAATCGGAGTAAGCAGAAGTAGTCATAGTAGCAACGACAGGAGGAGGAGGAGGAGGAGCTTTGTAAACAGGTGCTGATGGTGGGTTATAGGCAGGGGGAGGAGGAGAGGGAGAGGGAGGGTAAGCAGTTGAATCTTTTTGTTTTGATCGCGACTTTTCATCTCCCTTGTCGCTTTTGTCATCCCCACTTGACGCACTGCTTGCTGATGATGATCCTGTTGAGGAACTTTCACCACTTGATCCTCCACCATCTTTCAGACTCCAAGACTACAAAATGATTCAAATTTAATAACTGTTAATGAATAAGTCCAAGATGGTAATGAGTTTTAAATGAGAATAGGTTACCATATAAAAAACACCAGCGTCTTCAGAAGCAAAGTACTTGAAAAGTGCAGGAGACATATCAAGACCTCCCTAAAAAAAAAAAAAAACGACCCAAATCCCAAGAATCAATTGGAAACACAAATCGTGAATCAGGGAGAGAAAGAGTAGTGGAAAGAAGACTAGCCTGAGGACAACCAGGACATTCATCCATAATCTGAGCATCATGAGATTTACCACCATAAGTTACCGTGATAGTTTTACCACACCATTTATTTGCTTGATATTGAGGTGAATTTAATGCCACAATAAAATCTGAATCTGTATTTGTTGTACCACAAGCACCTAAACCAGTTGCATAAAATGTAGCTCTTCCTTTGTAATTTCCATCTCGTTTTGATAGTTGATGATTGATTGACCGTTTGTGTGGAGCGTGTATTTGAAATTGGTAAGCGAGTGTGGTTAATGGTAGTAGTAAGATGAGTAGGTTTAATAAAGTCATGATGGTTCGTGTGGTGACGTGAAATTGAAGGTGAGATCTGTGTGTTTGTAGAGAAAGAAACTCTAGAGAGTGTAGAAAATGAGAGACAAGGGCGTTTGGATGGATAGAATAAATAATCAAAAAAAGTGATAATGAAGTAGTTTCCGAGTTGGTATCGAAATCGTCAAAAAAAACTGAGTCAGACTGGACCGGGCGAGTCTGTACGTACTGTACCATACAGTCGGTCCTGTATAGTGACCAGAGACTCGGTTCTCACACACTTTGACCCTAAATCTCAATATTCTCACCACAGACAAAGATAAAATTCTCAATTTATGTACTTGCCAATTTAGATATGAGATTAAGCCTACTCTGCCTATCCAACCATCCTAGGGTGAGACCACACTCAAATAAATAAATAAATAAATAAATAAATACTTGGAGAGAGACACTCACTCACCATCTTTGAAAATGTACATACATACATTCAATGACATCAGTTCTTCTCTACAGCGCTTCACTCGGACTTCGTGCGCGCGGCCATCGCGGTCTTCCTAATCAACCGAAAAGTCGGCTCATCCTATCATCCGCCCAACCCTCTCCTTTTAAACTCCATCAAAAGGCACTTACTTACTTACTTCCACCGGTGGCACCCCTAGCTCTTCTTCCATCGGATCAATCTTGAGTCCTTCTCATTCGGTCCATCTGGAACAGACCCATCTCGTTGTGGCTCATACCTTACCCCTTCCATTCAATTCATCACTTTCAACCCCTCGCTGCTCATCTGGTCCACCAAACCGCCTTCACAAACTCAGTCTGCCATCGCCTTCGGGGTTTCAATCACAATGATGAGACCTTTTGAATTCCGTTGATGGTCTAGAGAATGATGATGTATGGTCCGGGAGTTCAATCATGGGGTGGTGGTGTAAATGGTCATGTAGGGCAATTGTAAGTTATTGTCTGATGCTAGTCCAGTTGGTAGCTACTACATATTTGGAAAATCTTCACATACTCATCTAACTTTCACTCAGTCATATTCATGGCCTGGAGCGCAAACAGGTCCTGGAACTCATTCTTTCCGGTACCAACTGCATCAAGATGAGTTCTTCATTGGTAGAATTCATACTGGTGTCAGCCCCTCAGTACTTGACAAGTACCATGGGACTGCAGAATTACAATTAACACTAAGCATGTACATCTCTAAAGCTCAGTTTCAAGAGCTGTAAACTTACAAGATCAATTATGGTCATACAACTTAAGTACTTGTCAAGAAAAATATTGAGAGCTATCATTGATCACAGGACAAAACAACAGGGCTAGGTTAATCCCCTGTTGCATGATGGCCTATAGTGAAGGAAGACTGAAGAATCAGTGTATAAGAGGAAGTCTCAAGTCATTTTCCCCTCTCTTCCTTCTGAAGCATCAATTACATACTTTAATAGCTTGAGACACATCTAATGATCCCTGAGCTTTCTTCTTCTAGCATAGATATGAAGTCATTTATCCTACCCAGGGTATTGTAATTTTTTTGTTGATGCAGTAGCTTGGGCTCTTACCCACCACTTTGATCCATCTTTTCAGGCTTAAGGTCTACTCCTCATTGCCCCTGAACTAGGAAGCTCCTCCCTCTTATCTTTAGGGTTCTCAAGAGGGAGCCAGTTAAGGAAAAAGATCAACAGTTTCTTAGTGCCAGCTGAGTAAAGCCCTAAATTAGGACTCAGCCAATTCACTGTGTTTCAAACAGGCTGGTTCTTGTGCTCATCCAGTAGTTTACATAGTGCCCATCTGGCTCATTGTTTGTGCTGAAATCTGAGGATTTGGGGAAGAAACCTTTTGTCCCTCTAGAATTCATCTAATCAAGATCCTTTGAGATCAAGTCCCAAGTAAGGCTTCAGCCAAAACTGAAGCTTAAACCTCACAAAGTACCTAGGAAGGAAATAAGAGCATATGCCTAGGTTTTGTTTTTGTGCACGGGTTTTTATTTTTATTTTTATGAATGTATGACCTCTTTTCAAGCATAATTTCTGTTGAACTGTAAATGTATTACTTCCCTATCACACCTGTGAAAGGAGAAATGAAAACTTTGTTTAACTCATCACTCAGACCTAGTGTATACCTCATCATATACTGACAGACGCATGCACCTCAAAGAATTTCTCTTTTCCGCATCAGTTCATTTGTCTTCCCAACTGATCAAGCAAGATTCTGCTTTGAGGTGTCTGTGAAAAAATTTATTCTGGTGTTTACCAAATGACTCTTTGTCAGCCATGGCACAATCTGAGGAAACCAGATTGTCTCATAGCCAATATTCTTACACATTGTTCATATACAGTACTGACAAATATTACATATGAAATCAGTACTGTAACCCTCTTTTATATTTATACTTACAGTATTGTAACAATTTGTACAAGCACTGTATTCTCCTACTGTTGTTATCTACAGTAACTCCCTTAAGCACAGTAATGTTACTATGTACACATTACTGTAACCAACTATTACACACAGTTTTGTAGACTTGTTACACAACACTGTTATTCTTCTTATGTAAATATTGTACATACTTTATTGATATCAATATTCTTGAGATCAATACTGTAAGTACTTGTTACATACAATGTTACAGTGCTGTAACATATACACAACACTGTAACATTCTAATATTAATATTTCTTTTGTAAATAACTGTTCACTCATGATAAGTGACAGGGTATTACATACAGTTATCTTACTGTAACAGTCAGTTCATACTGTAGCATACCCATGCTTAAAATGAGAAAGAGCTTTTGTGGACTGGACACTTGATCTGTTTTTGACATGCTTTCTATTTCTCTTTTGATATATCTTTTTCTCTCAATTGTTCACATGAACTTTTCTACTTTTTTCATCAAATAGACAGACTCAGATAAGTCTGTCATATGATTCAAAGAGGACAAGTCTTCATGGTTTCTTGATCCAGTTGGACTGTGCATGTGTATTGGTCACACACTGTGCTGCCACATTTAAAATTCAACTGTCCCCATCTGGTGGAATGAAGGACAGAAGAGTCTGGAGCTCGGACTGAGAAACTTGGCTTCCCTTTTTCTGAAACATCAGCACTGTTGGTACTATGAGCATGGTTTCTCTATGACTCATCATTGTTTCTCTAACCAGCTTACTCATTCATTTGTAATCAACCTGAATCTGTTTGTTCTCTCTTGTGTATTGGCAAGCTCTTTTGTTTCTTTTCTCCTTAAATAGCTACCCTCTTTCTTATGTTTTCAATAATTCAATTATTATTCAATCATTTACTTACCTTACATCATCAGAAACTACTATTATTTAAACACTACCCTCAAAAAACTTATCATCATTTACCTTTTTCGCTTTGATTACATTACACCTTGCTTAGAGCCTCTTTGAAGATAGATATTTATCTCTCTAGTTATTCCAAAGAAATTTCCTTCTTATGATTTGTTGGTCTTGATTGACTTATTTATCAAATAAATAACTGGTTCCGAAGTACTTATATTACAATAAGACCTCTATTGGCATGTAATAAAACCCACTTCCTGACACTCTTGCTTCTCTGTCAGGTGAGCTCTTTATGCACATCTCTTCTATTTTCTCTCATTTCATTTCTCAAGTCTCTTGTCAGATCTCATCTCAATTACTGACAGAAATCACAGTCATTAGATAGCAGTTGTTATTTAAAATAAACTAATCAGCTCATTATATTCATGATTGACCAGGTGAGACTCTGTTTTGAGGTGTCTGTGAAGTAGGTTATTTGGGTGTTTACCAAATAACACTTGCTTGCCTGTCAAATTTCCACATATATTAGGTTATGAGATATTATCATTGCCTATCTATCCTGATCCTGGATTTGGTGCCTCAAAAGGTGACTGAGTAATGAGAGATATTCATTAATGAATGGTACAATGTGTGAAGCAAGAGATGTCTGATCTGAAAACAGAGGTAATGACTGATGATTATAAACAGGGAACTGGTGTCTTGGAGCCACACAGGCCAAAAAAGAGTGCCACATGACATGACTGTTTAGGCAAAGAAAAAAGAAAAAAACTTTGGGATTTTATTGTAAGCTGGTGTTGAATCCTCCTTACCACAAACCAAAGCAAAATGTATATATGTCCTTGGTAAGTTTTGGCATTGACAATGCCAAAATCACATCTTTCAAAGAACCCAACTCAACCTAAAATTACCTCAGACTCATGCTTTCATGGGTCTGTATTGGTCACTAGAGTTTTTTAGAATACTGCTGTCAGCCATGGCACAATCTGAGGAAACCAGATTGTCTCATAGCTAACAATTTACTTATATTCTACATACAGTAGTGGAGACATTACACATGCAATCAAGACTGTATCTTTATTGTGCCCATATTTCACTGTATATCTTTTAAATATAGTACTGTAACAGCCAAACAGTACTGTAGTCACTCTTAATATGTTCCTTTTGTTGGGGTTTTGTCAGTGTGCTCTCACATCCAACACACAAGTATTTAGCATAGCCTTGTAGTGTGACTTGTTTCCACCTTTTAACACCTTGGACAGCAACAGGGTTCAGATTCATCATCAAATCTTCCCAGTCTTCACTATACCAAACAATTGGCTCTCACCTCACCCCTGGTTTGGTTCGTGTTGCTGTCCAGACTCCTGTTGACCCCATCACCTTTTACATACAGTACTGTACTGTATTCATGAATACTCACTGTATTCCTGCTACATAAATCTCTGTAACAGTTACACTGTAATGTATCCAGTTACATACTGTAGAAATCTACAAAAGAAAACACGATCCTGTGGGCTACAGGGTCAGATAAAAGCTTAATGGCAGGCTTAAGGCCAGTCATAGATAACACACCTATAGTGTGTAAGACGGAGGAGAAGAAAACGTTGAACTGAAAGAGTGGAAGAGATGAATGACAAGTGAGACATAAGTCACAAATAACAGACAAGTGAAAAGAAGCAATAGGGACACTTACTAACTCTTTTTGATGATGAAAAGACTTAGGGAAAGTGGAACAAAGGCAAGGTATAAATAGGAATAGTCTGTCCTTGACTGTCTGTTGCCTACACATCCAGATGTAGTGGCTGAGACACATTCTACTCAAGGGGCACATGCTGCTTGAACACAGTCTCATACTATTCCCAATCAGGTAAGGCCTCCTCAAACTCAAGTGCACTCAGTGTCACCAGCTATTCCCAATCAGATAAGGCCACCATTTCCCAATTCTCCCTACAACACCTGCCCAAATACAGCTAATTTTTAACAACTAATAACCACTATGAGTAACTACTATGAGGGGACCACTGGTGATGAGTTGGTCTTGACACAAATAAACTTGATACCTGAGTTATCCCAACACATACAGTATGGAAACATTCACAATGTAATGTATCCCTTTTTACATACAGTACTGTAAATATTTACACAGTACTGTATTCATCTACTGTAAATATATGAACACTTGTGATAATAAGTGATGATGTATTACAGTTAGTTAATGTAATCAATACTGTACTAGTAGCCACTGTAACTTGGGCTGAACTACGTACTGTAATAAAATCTTGTAAACATTTAACTGTAACATATAAACACTCATGACCATGAGTAAGTAATATGTTACATAAAGTTACCACACTATAACACACAGTACCCAAACTGTAGCATACTTATGTTTAAAATGGGTAGGAGCTTTTGTGGGCTAGACACTTAAATCTGTTTTGGCCTGGTTCCTTTTTCTTTTTGAGATATCTCTTTCTTTCAAATTATTCACATGAACTTACCCTCTTTGTAAACAAATGGGCAGACCCAAATAAGTATGTCATATGATCAAAGGGGACAAGTCCTTGTGATTTCTTAATCCAGTTGGAATGTGCACATGGATTGGTCACCCACAGTGATGCCACATCTAAAAACCAGTTTTCCCCATTTGGTGGAATGGAGACAAAAGGTCTAAAATCTATACTATGAGACTTGACAGATTTATTCTCCAACAACAGCATTGGTGGTACTGTAGGCTTGTGGTTTTCCTTATCACACATCTATTTCTCATTTCATCATCCATGACTTATTATTCATTTGTAACCCTGTGAAATTCTTTGTCTCTCTTGTGATCTAGTATCCTGTTGTGTTCTCTTGTCTCATTCTCTTTCTACTTAATTAGCCCTCCATCTCTTGTGCTGAATTGACATTCATTCTATTATTCAATCATTATCATACTTACTTTCATAAGCACTATTATTCCTTGTCAATAATAGCCTTGTGCTTTGTGTACACCCTTGACTAGAGCCTCTTTGAAGATAAGCCTTTGCCATTCCCTTACCAGGAACTTCAGTCTTGTGAATTTGTAAGTCTCATTGACTGAATATTCAATAGAAATAGATCAGGAATAGCCCTAATATCACTATAAGCCCTTGTTCAGGCACACGATATTACCTACTCTCTGACAACTTCCCTGGATACACAACTTGAATTTCCCTTGAGAGATTCCTTACGGAGATCCAGGGTAAGCACATTCACTGCCAATAAAATTGCATCACATGGAGGCATGCTATGTTACATAGCAGGCCCAGATGCAATGCAATAGGTCTATT
>KE745732.1:2351-14029 GCA_000464975.1 Cronartium comandrae C4
AAATTTCACAAAAAATAGGTGATACTGCTATAAATGAAGGGTTCCAAGGTGGAATCCCATGATGTAACATTAATATAATGATGCAGTAATGATGTAATGTTCCCCTAACTCGTTCTGGAGCCTCATTAAGTCCTCTATCCTATTATTATTCCATTTTGGCACACCACACCGGACGGGAAAAGAAGGAGAGGAGTTGTTGGGAAAGACTGGGCAAAGGGAACTTCAAAATGCACCTCATCTTCTTCAACCTGCTCGATGGCGGCAACTGATACTGTGGCATTCTTGAGTAAGGAAAGGATCTTCAGTTGGGAAGCCTTCTTGCAGATGCGGGTGCCATTCTTTGTATGGATGTCACTATTCGCCAGGTTGTAGGGTTTGCAACAACAGTAGAAAAGGTGTCTAGCGCAGCAGATCCATCAAATAGCCAAAGTCAGGTTAGTATGGTCTAATGGCGTTTACATCAATGTCCATGGGTGTGTGATTGCAGATGGGGACTGGCACCACCGGACTCGGAGGTGGGATAGCTACGCAATGTGACTGGTTAGCAAAGGTGTGGTTATTGGTCCTCCCTGATACGTTAGGTTGTCAGCTAAAGTTGTGGGGATGGTTAGCCAGTAAGTGGGAATTCTGTTCCAGCAAAAAACCTGCAGAAGTCATAAAAGCTAAACAATCTTGTAGTTTCTCAGCTAATGGCCATCCTGGGTTCAAATTGCACAGGGCTAAGATGTCGGGGTGTAATCCTTTCACATAGGCTACCACACGTGAGTGTTCAGTAAGGGAGACGTTGTAGCAAAGGGCAAGGAAATGAGAATTGTAATCCACTATTGAAGTATTCCCTTGTACACAGGAATCGAGGGCCTTTTGAGCCGCGTCCTCCAGGTTCTTCTCACCATATACCAAGATCATGGCTTCAAAGAAGGCTGGGACGGAAGAAAGTGGTTCAAAAGTGAATGCAGGGAGTAGAAGATCAAAATACTTGTCAATGTTTCAATGGCCTTGTTGATACGCATTCTGCTGCAGGAGTCCTGTAAACCAAGTGTAAGTTGGGGTATCTTTCCCATTGGGTCCCAGAAAATGTTGACCAATATAGACTATTGCTGACTTATGATCTGCAAAAAAAATGCTTGTTCAGTCTGATAGTTTGGCACATCAATAGTAAGAAACATTTCAAATCTATTGTCTTTCCCAAGAAATGTAAATTTGGTCCTGGAGGGGGTTTCTGTGGCATAGGGAGGTGCAGATGGAGTGAATGAAATGGGAACTTGTGGGGTGTTGGAAGGGGGAGGGGCTGTCTGTATCGGCGCGGTATTGCCAAAAGGAGTGGGTGTTGGACAAAGAGGGGGAGGGACGTAACGGGAAATGGGAGGTGGGATAGGGGATTGGTAGGATTGTGGAGGAGGGGGTGGTTGGTAGTTGGAAAAATGAGAGACCGTGGGTTTAGATGTGACAGAGTTGACTTGAAGGTGGGAAACAGAAGCAGCCAATTGTTGCACTGTGTGCGTCAAGGTCCCCAAAGCCCTCATAACCTCTGAGGGAACAGAAGAGGTTATCAATGTGTGGCATATACCAGGCAGAGTCGGTATGCCTGTCAATGATGGGGATTGGGGGGTTTCATTTCCGCATATCTGGTTAAAGTGTGGGGGTTGATCTGGCCTCCAAGGCACCATCTTGGGTAGTTTCCGAATGCGAAAGAGTAATAAGTGGGATAGAAAGGAAATGATTTTACTGAAAAGGGAGGAGGGGAGAGAGTTTGATAAAGATGGAGAGATAAATAATAGAAAAAAATTATTTCTGCAGTTTAGCAGAGATTGAGAATTTGATAAAGAAGGAAAGAAGGAAACAAAAGAAGAGGAAATTTTTTATTTCTGCAGTTCAGCAGAAAGTGAAGGGTCAAATTCTAATGTAAGCACTGGGCTTATACTGTTCGAGTGTCTCTACAGTACACTAGTATGTTGGGGATCTGGAACACGAAACGGTGTTCTCTCGTGCATGGCTAAGAAGCTGGTAATCTTTATTCGTAGAAGAATTCTAAAAGATTGGATTATTCGAAAAAATGATAAGTGAAAGAGAGATAGAGAATCCGACAAGGGGAACTATCACAGAGCGCACAACCCGAGAGCTTTTTATGAAAGAGACATTCAGGAACAAGAAAAGAGGAAGGAACAACCACGGGACAGAAGTTTCAGGAAAAAGGAACCTTAATTAGTAGTTTAGGAGAAAAGACAGAAAGAAAACAAAGTCTGGATTTACAGAATAACGCCTATCGTTCATGACAAAGGGGGTGTGATTAGTCTGCTTATCGTATTGCTGTCTTGCAAGATACTTAAGCACTTTCCTCTTTTGGGAAGTGCTGCTGACACATCGGTTAGTAGTGGGGATTATTTTGACCTCTTTGGGAAGTGGTTGTTGAGTTAACAACGAGGAAGCGCTTTTTGGATGTTACTTACTGCTTATAATCAGCTCTCTGTTTCCCCCTGCTGATACTTTTCCTCATCGAAAAGAAATGATGATCCTTACACCTTCAAAAATGTCGTTTCCGTTTTACCAACTCTTATCTGTTTTTGCTTTATACGTTTTTCTGTCTCTATCTATCTACCGTGCGTTTTCAGACTTTGTTTGATTTACTCTCCACTTCTCTCACATTCCCTACGCGGTTAGGTATGTATCTTGTCTGTCTAGTGCCAGGCTCTTGCTCGCCTAGATCAAAACTGACCTGTAGCCCTCAGGTCAACAATATATTGTTTGTAGTTTGTTAAACTTTACTTTTTGTACATAATAAATTTAACGGATAAAAAAAGAGAGAGAGGTTACGTTTTTCCAAGTCCTGCTTAAAATCCCCAATAAGACAAGTCTTTTCTAGAGTTGTTTGATGTCAATGATTTTGTGAAAATTACTCATTTTTTTTATAAGTCAGGGTAATATCTGGACAAAAAATCTGTTGAAGTCTTGATTGCATATATTAGAGTAGCATTAAGTTCTTCATCTGTTGAATCTTGAAGTCCGACTCAACTTATGCCCTTGGTCAGTACATTGGGAGTCCTAGAATGGTTTCCAACAACAAGACTGTTTTCAACTTTTTCAGCTTGCGTCACTTTAGGAGCAACAAGTTTTTCCATTGGCAAAACAAAGAAGGTGTAGATCATGGGAATCAAACCTTTTGAAAGTTCAGGTGGTGTTTGAGGTCGAAGGTTGCCTTATCTGTTGAATCCCATAAACAAAGAATTCAGATGTGCGCTGGTATGTTAAAACACAAATCAATCTTAACTCCAGATATCTACTAAGGTGTACAAGTTGTCATTGAGAATCAACACCATTTCACCTCTCATTCAGTCTTATACAAACTTCTTTGACCAAGTTATGATGCTATTGGTTGGATGTAGTTGAAAGGAGTTTGGAACGCTTTACAAGACAAACCTATGTAGATCTCACAATTTTTCACTTGTAAAGCTCACTATATCTAAGCCTTGGAATAGCAAGCCAAGATCATCTAATGTCCATTTTACATTGTTGGATTCTTTCTTTGTCCATAGTTTTTTTCAGTTGACTGTCTCATGTGTAACTCTGATTGAAAAAGAAGCAGTGTAGAAGGGAAAAGTGTGACAGAGTGGTGTGAAAGGGGTTTTAGATATGAGTTTGCGGAGGTATGTGTATGTTGAACTGTAGCTTGTGATTTGTGTTGTACTGTGCACCGGTACTTTGTTCTGTTCTGCTCTATATCGGTAAGTAGTTGAGATATCATCCTCTCCTGATTTTAACCTTCAGCCATGCACTCCTTCTCTCCTTCACTCGAAACCCCTCACGCTCAACCTCAGCCTAGTCCTGATCCCGATACACTCATGGTCTGTCTGTCTCTTTACCCTCTTCACCCCCCCTCCTCCCCCTTGACTTTCTTCCCTCTCTCCCTACACACTCCACTACCCTCAGCCCCTCTCTCCCTTCCCCAAACATGCCCAATCACTCTCTCCTCCCTCCCTCACACAAGAAAGCTCGTACACGCGCTCATACTGACGATCGACTCTATTCCTCTCAGTCTGACCCCCCTCTCCCCCTCTCACCCTCTCCCATCACCGCGCCCATCGCGTCGACTTCCCGTCTCGTTCACCCGCCCACGCCCATCGGTCCCATATGCGCCTTTGGACCTCGTCTCGCCTTCACTTACTTCTCCAATCCAATCCCCGATCCTAACAAACTAAATGCAATCCCATCTACGGACACTTATTGGTTCACAATCGACAGTTTACTGGTTTACCTGAGCTTCTTCCAGGTCTCTTCGCTTAATCCTCCCTCCTCTCAAATTTCCCTGCGCGTCATGAATCACTATTGATGATCGGTGGGATTCTTTGGTTTTGACATAGGATACTGGACCACTTAATTGCGCGTGTCTGTACCGGTTCTGTCTTCACCTTCATGGCCTTCTCGAAGACGCTTCGTTGGCCGGCCGACGGATAGTGATGTACTCTTCTGAGGATGCCGACAAACGTGCTAACGCAGCGCTCCTCATCTCGCTCTACTGCGTCAGTTCCTCGTTCGAATATCATGACGCGATCGATCGATCAGAGAGGATCTCCATCCTGCTCACCCTTGCTCGTTTGTTTCATACAGATGATAGTTTTGAGATGGAGTCCAGCGGACGCGCTTCATCCAATCTCTCAACTTCAGATCGTCAGTCATCCCTCTTCCGCCCTATCTTAATCGCTTCGTCTCACGATCGATCAATATCTTTTTTTCGATCGATGTCATCGCACAAACAGCAACCTTTTAGAGACGCGGGTTACTCACGCGCCGATTTCCAACTTTCGATCCAAAACGTTTTATTTGGAGTCAAACGAGCAATCGATCTACGTCTATTGAAGCTTGATGAGTTTGACCTTAAAGAATATGAAACGTTTGAGAAGGTCGAGAACGGTGACTATAACTGGCTCTCGCCTCATTTCATCGCCTTTGCTTCACCCGTCGAACCTGCTGGGGGAAGGATCGGGAAATCCTTCAAGATGATCTTGGATCAGTTTGAGAAAGTTGGAGTCAGGCTTGTGGTCAGGCTTAACAAGAAGCTTTATGATGAGACTAGATTCTTGGAACGAGGGATCGGGCATAAAGAAAGTCTGTTGCCTATTTACCTTCATCTTGACCCCCCGCCCATCTACTCACGTTGGGGTTTCGGGTCTAGTGTATTTCGATGATGGAACGAACCCGCCGATGGAGATGGTACGCGAGTTCATCACCATGTGTGACCGGATAATTGAAACTGGAGGAGTTGTGGCTGTACACTGCAAGGCAGGCTTGGGTCGGACTGGGACACTGATAGGTGCTTACCTAATCTACAAGTATGCTTTCACGGCTGAGGAGGCGATTGGATTCATGCGCATCATGCGGCCTGGGACCTGTGTCGGGTGTGTTACTTGATAGACCATCTATATCTAGCTCTCGGCTTTCGCTCTCTGATCTTCAACTGGGGTTTATTTTAGGCCCCAGCAACATTTCTTGTACGAACATCAAATGACATGGATCAAATGGGCAGCCCGGGACGAGCTCCTGGCCGAACAACAAGCCACGATCAGTCCATCCAAAACCGAGCGTCCTATCACGCCCCCGCCTGAACATCCACCTCCCACTCACACACCTGCGCCGTCCCTCTCGCGTCCGGCCGCTACTGTGCCGGGACAGCCGAGGAAGACACCTGGTGCAAAGTCACGACATATGGTCACTGCACCTGACGCACCTGAGCCTGCAGTAGGAACCACAATTGACGATTGTGAGATGGATATAGCGCCTGCTCCTCCTCCTTCGCCTATTAAATATGCCGTTTCCACAGCAACAGCAACAACATCCAAACCACCTTCCAATGCACCCCCCATAAAATCCTCCACCTCTACCAAGTCTACCTTCACAGCATCAGCAGCAGTACCACCCAAGCCAGCTTCAACGAGATCATCATCTACAATACCACCAACACTCACCAAGCCCTGTTCACTTGTTAAACCTTCAGCGGTCACTAAACCGATTCAAACTTCTCGTCCAAAGCCTAGACCAGCTTCAGCTTTATCAGATCATAGACCAACAGCCGGACCAGATCTAAGAAGATCAAAAGCTGTAAAAGATTTGGGGACATTATTTGAAGGTTTGGCAAAACAACAAGAACCCACAAGATATAATTTACGTGGTGGGTCTCGTGCACCCGATAATAACAATTCATCATCATCTAAAATCCCACAAAGGATACCAGGTAAGCGGAGAGGTGGGTTAGGTGTTTCTAAAGATGAACAAGGTAAAGAATCTATGGTTGTAGGCGTAGGTAGAAGTGTGAGAAGAAGAAGGAGTAGTTTAGGAGTTACAGATGTACTTGCATGAGGAGGGGGAACGAGTGATTGAGTTGAAGGAATTTTTATGAATCATTAGCTTATATTGTCTTTTTTCTTCTTGGTTAAGATTTTGTTTGAGAGAGGATTGGGAGGGAGGTCGCTTGACATTTTTGTTGTATCTTTTTCCAGCCTTTTTTCCTTTTTTTTTGTATCAAAGGAATGGAGTGGCCAGCCCATGCGCGCCGCTATCGTCAGCAGCAGTCGTAGGGAAGCAAAGGTCGCAGTGGGGGCGAACGTCTCGTTGTAGTCGATTCCTTCCCGCTGCATAAAGCCTCTCGCCACCAGCCGCGCTTTGAAGCGAACGGGGTTGCCATCCGTGTCCAGCTCCTTATAGGTGAATACCCACTTTAAACCCAAAAGGTTCACATTTTCTGGCCGCTCAACCTCCTCCCACACTTCCATCTCCTCCATCATCTTCAGCTCCGCTTCGATCGCTTCCGTCCATTGTTTCGCATACGGCGATTGCATCGCCTCAGCGTAGGATGTGGGTGTTGCAAGTCCCCCATTGATTTGGACCGCGCCTATCACCTCCTCAACCGCCGCATCCTGACGTAGTGCTTCCTCTTCGCCGCCGAAACTCCCCAATCGCAGCGCCGAAATTATATAATCTAAAGAACCCTTGTTAGGAGTTGGCAGGTGGAGTAACCTGTTCAAAGAACGTGAGGATGTCATCCCATCGTCGCCGCGGCCTCGTTCGGGGGGTGCCACCGGCACCTTGTCTTCGTATGGGAATACCGCGATCGCCGACTTTAAAAGGACCTTCGATCCCGGGTCATAAAACAACCATCCTTTGCCGCCGGTCATGTAACCCACCAGATGACATCGCGTGGCCCTTTCGTCTAGTTTGCCCTCTCTCTGGGCTTTATGTTTGTGAACAAAAGCCACCGCTCCAAAGCTCCTGATGTGATCGAGCTGAGGTTTCCGTTCGAAAAATAATTCAAACGGAGTCTTATCTCCAGTGTTCGTATTGGGTAGTCGGTTGTTGACGTAACAAGATGCCATGTAAGCAAAATCCCAGAAGCCTTTCGGCAACTTAGAGCCTTGCAGCATGGTTCTTGCCATATCCCCCAGCGTCCTGTTCAAGCGTTCCGCAACTCCGTTTTGTTCAGGTTCGTAGGGGTTCGACTCTTAATGGAGAATTCCTTTCGAGGCTAACCACTTAGCAAAGGCTTTACTACTGTATTCTCCGCCACCATCTGTCCGTACTGCTTTCACTTTCCTGCTTGTCTGCTGCTCCCAGCGCTCAATCACTTGTTGGAAGATCTTGGGTACTTCCGACTTACTCTTGACAATGGCAATTTCCGTATACGTTGTAGTGATATCCCGAAAGGTAACGCAATACTTCCCGCCTGCATTGCTAGGGGGGAAAGGTCCTGCCACGTCAGACGTCACGACGTCCAGTCTGGATAATATTCTGCCGCTGCGGCCCAGGGTTCGGTTTCGCGTGCTCTTGCAGTGCAAGCAGTCTTCGCATACAAAAGCTTTTGCCGGGAAACCTTTTGGTAGTCCCGTGCCCATCTGTTTCGCAAACAATTTTCTTATGCGTTTCATCCCGCAGTGCCCGAATCGCGCGTGCCAGAGTTGTGCCTCACATGACTCCAAATCCGATGTCAC
This sequence comes from Cronartium comandrae C4, assembly GCA_000464975.1. NCBI lineage: Eukaryota > Fungi > Basidiomycota > Pucciniomycetes > Pucciniales > Coleosporiaceae > Cronartium > Cronartium comandrae. Next base: position 10,325 of record KE745732.1, read on the forward strand.
ACTGTTAATCCTGAGGTCAACGCTGGAGCAGTGAAAGAGAGGATTTTTTGCATCAATGTACCATCGGTTTCCTTTGTATCTAGCTAACAACTTGGTGCCACTCGGCATTTTGATAACAATATCCTTTCCCACAAATGACAATAACGCCCCCTGTTTAATCAAGTCACCCTGCGAGATCAAGGTCTCCGTTGCAGTCGGACAGTAGTACACCCCATTGATGCCCTCCGTGCCAGCAAGATTCAGACGACCCCGACCCGTCAGCATCGCCTCTGCCCCTTTAACCGCGGTCTGCATACGCCTCGGCTGCGGTAGATATCGGAAATTCATTAGGATGTTTTTGTTAGGTGTGATACAGGCAGAGGCCCCACCATCCAATAGATATTCCCTTTCGCTGTCATCATCTTCCATGCCTTCCGCAGTCCAGTTGACCGACATCGCCGGTATGCGAGAGGTACCTGGATCATCTTCATCTTCCAGCGTCGCACTCTTAACCCTTTCTTTCCCCTTGGTGAAAGACTTCGACGCCGTCGGCTTGATCTTCAGAACGTCTATGCTATAGAGTTTCCAGACATTCTCACGAACCCTGACGAATCGCCAGTCGTTCCAGTGTAACGCTGTCTTTGACCTTTGTGTGCACCCGGTCTTGAAGTGTCCGAAGCATCCGCATTGGAAGCATTGGTCTTCCCCGCGCCTCACGTTCCCAACCGCATCGTTCGGGATAGGTATCGGGTTTGCCTCGGATGCGTCCCGTTCCGCGGACATCGGCGTCTGTGGGGTAGCGCCAGAAGGGGTTGTGCGGGAAAAAGACTGACTATTATAGTTCCCTTGCCTGCCTCGTAACGAGGTCATGGCCATCGCCCGAACAATCCCTTCTTGGCCCATAGTAAGTCGTTTACTATTAATGAACGATTGCATCTCCGACCTTATTTGGTACGATTCGATAGGGCGAGGATCGTCTCTAAAACGCCTGTCTAAAGCTCGATTAACCTCGTCCATGGCGAACTTGCCAGCGGTCGGGGTCCCGAATTGGTACACGAGTCCAATGATGCACTCCCTTGTCCAAACTACCCCTACGCTTTCAAGACGGTCAGCGAGGCGGTCGATTTCGCTTGTGTATTCGAGGACCGACGTTGTGGAGGGATCAAATGATTGGGCCATCATCTCGCGGAACGTCGTCAGTTGTGCCGTTCTGCCGCCCCACTGAAATTGATCTTCGATCGCCTTCAGTGCTTCATGGGCCGATCGTTTTCTGCTAATGATATTGACCATGTTGTCGGTTATCGTGTTGCTGATTACTCGATAAGCACATCGGTCAACAGCCATGGCCCACTTCGAATCCCGTTTAGGGGCCTCCATGGACCAGTATTCCGACACCCCGGTCATTTCGAAGAGGGCCATTGCAGTACGTTCCCTCCATCGGGCCAAGTTACCTCCGTCTTTCTCTAAAGTCGGTATCTTGCTGATGAATTTGTCGAGGTTGTCGGTTCGTCGATTGATAATGGCGATCAGGGCGTAGTCACCATCCTTGTCATCTAAATCGTGGTGTGTCGCGGGGGGTACGGGTCTCGACGTTCTTGACTCCTCCATCCTTCTCGGTGTCGGAGCGGTCGAGGCTTTGGTATCTGTGGCAAGGTCGTCCAGAGGCGGGATGTCCACCAGATCCGGGTTCGGTACGAGAGCGGAAGCGGATATATCGAGTGAGTCGAAAGTTTCGGGTTCGGATAGATCGGAGGAGGCTTTCCTCGACCTTCGGCGTTCTGTAATGTAGGACGGTGCTGCGGCAAAATAACGTTCGGTCGGGGATTCACTTAAAGTGCGTCTACTAGGGCGTGCGGTGTTCGAGGGTATCGTTGTGGGAGCGTTTGATTCGGGCGTGTTTGATCGGGGCGGCGTACGTTGTACGACCATCCGCGATTCGTCTTCAGCGAGATGGTGTCAGCGGTTTCGCGGGCTCTAACCTATTAGGGAACGGCGAATACGGTAAGTTCGGCAGAGAGGAACAGGCGGAGGTGGTCACACTACAGAGTGATGTGGAACCACCGCTCCTCTCGGCCACTGAGGTAAGTCCTCGTCGGTGCCGCAGTCGTGCCCCGAGTGGACCCGGCCCCGGGGCCACAACAAGCATAGCTTCTACAGACATTTGCTATAGATGTAGCCCTCAAACCCTGTAGTCCCCACTAGGCCAACTTTCTCATGCCCTGTCACCTGAAAGCATTGTATACTGGTCTCTCACATGGTGCATTATGTAATACAAATCCGCACGTTAGAAGAAAAAAAAAAAATAGATGTAGCCAACATGCATGGCTGCATGGAAAGATGTTGGGATGTGGGAGTTTTGGGCGGGGGAGGAATCAAGCAAAACTGAGAAAAGGGCATGGGATTGAAGAGGTCTAGATGCCTATAGCATCTTGGAGATGTAGGCCTACAGCATATGCAAGATCTTATAGCAAAACTTGTAGACTTGGAGCATCTCCAACAGATGCTACACACTGCCAACAAAATTGCATCACATAGAGGCATGCTATGTCACATAGCAGGCCCAGATGTGATACAGTAGGTCGATTTTCCTGAAAAATGGTTGATAGCATCACATGAAGACATGCTATGTTACATACACAGCAGGAATAAATTGATGTCTGCAGGGCAAAATAGGTTGGCTGGGTGGGCCAGCTAGGCCAGGTGCATTTGATTTCCTGGTCTGGTCAAAACAATGTTGCCCCACAGATATCAATTTATCCCTGCTGTGCTAGCAAGCTTCCATGTGATGAAAATGTGCTGACAGTGACAACTTTGTAGTGTTACCCATACTTGTAGCAAATACTGTGCAGCAAATGCTACAACTCACACTATAACTCTACCCATTTTGCTCTAGCATCCCCAGTTTGCTACAAATGTATAGCAAAAATGCCAGCTATGGCATAATCTGAGGAGGCCAGATTATCTCATAGCTAACCAATTGTGCATATTTTACATACAGTACTATTACATTACATATTTAAACAGTACTGTAATCAATTCTGTAATATAGAAACACTTGTAATCACAAGAAGTGTTATATCACATATCATTGCTGTACTGTAACAAACAGTACTCATACTGTAGCATCTTTGATGCTTAAAATGGGAACTTGTGTTCATGGTCTGTTTTAAGGATATGTCAGCTATGGCATAATCTGAGTCAACCAGATTATCTCATAACTGGCAAGAGGCACACTTTTACATACAGTACTGTTATATTACACATATAAACAGTACTGTAAACCAATATATGTAATAAACAAAACACTTTTTATCACAAGAAATGTTTATTACATATGGTTACTGTTAGATTAAACATACTAAAAGTACTGTAATAACAAGATATGTAATGGAGAAACACTTGTTACCACAAGACGGGTTACATTACATATGGTTACTATACTGTAACAAACAGTACCCATACTGTAGCATCTCTAAAATGCTTGAACTGGAAACTTGTGTTTGTGAATTGTGTTCAAAGATATGTTTCTCTACTTCTTGAATTCTCTTTCTATCTCAATTCATTCTTATTCCTTTCTCAGACACATGTACTCAAACAGATACATTGAGTCATGTAAGCCTGTTAACAGACAGACAGGAGAAATCTCAAGGAAACTGTTGCAGTTAGGATTGTGCATGTGTACTGGTCAAACACAGTGCTGCCATGCCAAAACCAACTGTCCCCATC
>KE746107.1:0-10126 GCA_000464975.1 Cronartium comandrae C4
TTTTTCCATCTTGCCAAAAATCTTTCTCCTGGTTTTCCACAGTTTGACAGGAGTGAATCTTCAAGGTTTGTTAAGGTAAGCCTGTGAGATAAGTTCCCGCAGTTCATCAAGGCTCCCATCAGGCTCCCTCCACCCTTGAAAGCCCAATATAGGGGCACTAAACTTGGTTGGTAAGCTCAAGGTCCTCCTATGGACTTTAGTGACAACAGGCACAAAACTCCTCAAATACTTTAGCAAAAAAAAGCACTAAACTCCTGGGGACTCGTGGTAAAACTTCAGCAACAAAAGGCACTAAAATCCCTGGAGGTTGTGGTAAGACTTTAGTGACAAAAGGTGCTAAACTCCTCAAAGACTTTGGCAACAAAAGGGGCTAAAGTCCCTTGACAACTGTGGGAAAGTAATTTTGCAACATAAGGCACAAAACTCCTCCCTCAAAGGCTCACTGTGCTTGGGTAGGCTGCTACAGACTTTAGTGACAAAAGGCCCGAAAGTCCCTGAAGACTTTAGTGAAAAAAGATGCTAAAGTCCCCTAGGCGTCTCAGGAGACTGTACATAGGCTAATTGGGCTCAGCAGAGGTAGTAGATCAAGGAAACCAAAGTTTGGAAGCTCTCTTGCAAGTATTGTGGCAGGAATCAGGTTTTAGCAACATTTACAGAAGACTTTAGCAACAAAAGGCACGAAAGTGGTTTCAGGGGACATACAGGAGCTTACAGGGGTGCTTCAATACCAGGAAATGCTCAAGAATCCACTGGTAGCACTCTTGTCATTAGTACCCAAATTTTCACTTGAAAGTACTTCTCAGGCAAAATCTCAGGCTACAGGTGTTGTGACAGGGGTCTCAGGGCACTTTCAGGCTCAGGTAAAGTTGGTGAATCCATTGAACACCCTTTTAGAAGATTAGAAACAAGGTTCAGGGCATTCTGGGTACTCTAAGGTGGTTCCAACAACTCTTGTTGGGGCTTTGAGGATTTAGGCACTTCTCAAAGGTTTGAAAGTGTGTGGTTTTTAAGGCTTGGCAGCTTAGCAGGTTTGTGTGTGTGTGTGTGTGTGTGGCTTTTTGGTCAAAAATCTGGCCTCTGGTGGTAGATGCAGGCATAACAAAGTACCTCGTGTCAAGGCATCTGGAAGAATTTGGAGCTCTGGTGCTGTTTGTAGATTAAGGATCTGTCAAAAATCTGGTGTGGTGTGCCAAAATGGCTTAAAGACGTTTTTTATCACATATATACATCAAAGGAACATTATTAGAAAGCATGCTTATCAGTAATTAGCAAAAATAACATTTTTAATCAAATATTTTGAGTCTATGGGAAAATCCAACTTTGAAAATGTTGGAGATAACCTAGTAGTTACTCAATATAAAATGCACTAAATCACAATAAAAACAAATTTCATTATTGCACAGAAACAAGTGTATAAGAAGCATAGAAAGATACCTATATACAACAGTTTAAAAATAGCATTAAATACTTTAAATTATTAGTGTATACACCAGGTCTGAATTTCATACTCCCAATGTGTTAGCAAAGCTTTTTCCAAGATCATCACTTGGTTGATAATGGTCTAGTATTAGCCCGTGCAGTGCACAGTTGAGTGGAGTCAATCGGAAAATCACTCAGTCCTTAGTCCAAGCTAATAGACCATCCTCAATACCAAATATAGAGGATTGATTTGCTAACACCTTGGGAGTATGAATTATGCACCCCAGTGATGAGACTTTCTCAGTCAGTTTTCAAGCTTATGAAGATTAAAATTGCTCAAAATTTTCGTATAAATGTGCTCTACAACTTTGGTAATTGGACTTATTACTTTGGATTGTCACAGCAGGCTTTATAAAAAGATATAGGTAGTGTAACATAGTAAAAATGTCAAGATAGGTGTATCTTTCTATTGACTATGAAATAAATGGTGGTGGAATGGAATTATGGGTTGAGAAAGAGGGGAAGTACTTGTGTGGAGAGAGGAAAAGCCCTCAGAAAGGCCTATGACATTGCTGGAAGGAATTTGATGGATTTTTGCAGTGTTTATCCAGGGTAACTGGATTTACATTAATTAATCAAACTATTCACCATTAGGTAAGCTATAGGAAGACAATACATTGAAGCCTGGGTGTGTTAATAAAGTTTCTGTGGAAGAAGGAGTCAGATAGGAAAATATGGGTTTCATTGTTGGGAAAGAATAACTGGAGGTATGATGTCATTTTGGAGAGAAACAACCCCTTTCTTGGATTTTGAGGGTGTTGAGGCATTAATTATGGAAAGTTGTACTGATAAAAGGGGTCCAAAACGTTAGTGGGAGTAATATGGCATTGTTTTACTTGTCATTTGAGGCCTTTGGAAGGTTTTCTGGCTTTTAAGTGTGTGTATTCCATGAGCTGAATGAGGGATAGTGGATTTTTGTGTTTTTCTCTTTTGTAAGTTGCTGTGCAACTAGTAAAAGTGTTTGTATGATGGACCCTTGTTTTTTCACACTTTTCCTTTTCGTGGAACAGACACCAAGATCCTCTCTAGTTGTTTCCTAGGTTCATATAGGCTGAGAGGGGTGTTCCCCCCCCCCCCCTGTTTTCCTTTTTTTCCGGGTCAGAGCTGAACTATAGTAAATTTTTCTTTATCTTTGGTAAACTGATCAATTGAGTGTTTGTGTTAGTGTTCAGAGTGTGTTATTTTTGTGAAATAAAGTCCTGAAAGTGTGCTAGTCTTATTGGAGCTCTTATATAAGAGTTATAGTGTCTGAATTTTGAGTTTGGAGTCCCTTGAGCTTATATTGCTCTTTAAAAGAGTTTTGTGTGTCTTTTTTATCACTAAATAACCCAATATTTTTGCCAGAATCTGTCCTGTAGTCTGAATACTTGAAAACAAAAGAGCTACAAGTAACTTTGAAGGCATTTTGTACTTTTTTAGACCAGGTTTACTTGAAATATAGAGTAATTTTCTTTTATTGCGGTCTTTCTTCCCTTCCAAGCTCAGCCAGCAGCCAAGCACTGTTGGAGTTCCACAGCGTGCATATTCTGAAACTTGTTCATAGCTGAGAAGTTGACCATGTTCAGCCCATTGGGAAACACACTGTCTGAGATCCAACCAATCAATCAGTCTTGGTGTAACAGGTCTGGGGTCTTGGAGAGGGCTTACCTGGCTTGCACTTGAGCAGATGCTCACTCTCATAAGAAATGATGTGAGAGACAGTAGTAAAGATGTTGGTGCAATGCATTGCCATGCGCTTGATACAATAACAGTGATAAATGCCATGTTTCCTGGCCTTGTGGTCAATGTAAAATTACTGCAGATTGTTATAAAAGTCCACAGAGCCAGCACAAAGATAGTGACCAAGGAGGGTGGCATGGTTGGTGAAGATAGTGGTGATATTGATGTGACCCTTGTGGAAAAGCAGGATGGTGAGTCTGGCAAGCCACTTGTGAAAATGACCAATGATGGCCTTAGAACTATCTCAGGATGAAAACTGAAATCTGTGCAGGCAAATCGTCAGATTAAATTGAAGTGATGTTCAAGTTGACAAGCTCCCCACTTATCTTGCCTAAGAACCAAGCTATGAGGTATACAAAAACAATTGTATTGTTTGTCTCACTGTTGTTGGGTGGCGTGGGGATCCCAGAAAAACAAACCCTGTATCAAATAACAGCACCCTCAGACCACCTTACATCAGCCAATGACCATAGAGGTACTTTACACCTTGTTCACTCATCAAAGCCAGTGAGTCATGTAGCTCAGGCGTCTCTGGTTCCATCACTTCTACTTCCATGGGTGCTGACTTGTAGGAGAGAGGGCCCATGAGACAATATTGGTCACCATACTCTTTGCAAGTCATTGGTGCCTTCATCTTGATGACCCTATAGATACCACCAACTGCAGGGATGGGATGACAAACAGAGAGAGAGATGGTGAGAAAATGAGACTAGTGTATGCAGGTGTGGGGTTGGATGGCATCAGAGGACCATGCCTGAGCCAAGTGTTGAAGGAAGGAGATTGGAGACTGGATACAGTCCTGGGGTGCATCATACAGTTTGTTCTAGCTGCTTGATGACCCCCCTCTCTATGCATGTTGACTGAGAACCAGACTCAATGTACCACACCCCACTTGGGACAACATTAGAAGAAAGATGGAAAGAAAGAGAGGCATCTTGGTGTGTGCTGAACTTTTTTAGAAACCTAGAAGGGTGAGAATGAGATTGAAGGCAACCATTCAGTTAAGTTGAGCACCTATACTATCATAATCAAGAAGAGTGAATAGAAGGAAAGATGACTTGCTTCCAATGCAAACCCCCTTCATGTTGGTGCATTAAGCTTGACTGAGTGTGTCTTCTCAGTCAAGCTGAATAGTTGAGATCTGTTCAACATGTTAGCTTGTCCCTCTTCACAAGCAGAGGGCTGGGCCTTACTGGGCCTGATCCCTCAGTGATGCATACTCTGGGGAAAAATCTGGGTCAAAGAAGGGTTTTTTGCTGGAGAAACCTTGGAAAGAATTATGCTCCCCACGTCAGGCGCATTTTCTGTGGACACTGTGACTGTTATATTACATATCTAACCAGTACTGTAACCAATCTGTGCAATATGAAACACTTGTAATCAAAAGAAGTGCTATATTACATATAGTTACTGTACTGTAACTAACAGTACTCATACTGTAGCATCTTTAATGCTTAAAATGGGAGTTCATGTTTGTGGATTTCTGTTCAAGGTATGTTTCTTTTTATGGACAACATTTCTCTCATTTCTCTTTCAGTGTTCATTTCTCACAGTTGTAACCAATGGACACTTTGATCCATGTAAGACTGTCAAGAGAAAGGATGAGCAATCTCATGGTATGTACTCCAGTTCAGGAATGTGCACATGTACTGGTCAGACACTGTTCTGCCCACAGAATAAAACCACCTGTCCCCATCTGGTGGAATGGCAGACAGGGGACTGGAGAACAGACATGTGTATTACTTTTTCTGTCTAAAAACAACAGCTTTGGGAATAAGTATTGCTCATGGATCTCTTCTCTCATTACATCACCTTTCTTGCTTACTCACTCATTGGTAATTGGCCCAACTTAGTTGTTACTCTTGTGGTTCTTTTTCCTTTGCTCCTATTCTCTCTTCTCAGCATCACTATAAATACTTGTCTATGTTCTTGTGTTATTTCCACTCATCATCACATATACTTTTTACTATTGACCAATCAATCTTTTACCTTACTTACCAAGTTAAAGTATTCATCTAATCTACTTAGAAGCTGAAGCTTCCCATCATTTACCTCCATCTTTGAATAAACACCTTGCATAGGAGCCTCTTTTATGGTTTCATCCCCTTCTTCACTTGATTATACATGATTTTTACTATTACAGTAAGTCTTGATTGACTTGTTATAATAATCAAAAGAGCCAGTATTATTGCTATTCTGAGATTAAGACCCTGATTGGCCTCTCAGGATAAAATAAGCCTAACAGTTGCTCCTTGGTGCCCTCAGCTGAAGAATAAACCAGAACTGGTCTGGCAATTTCACAGTCTCTAGAAATCTACAGAGAAAGAATACAGTCCTGTTGGGCTACAGGATCAGATAAGACATTCTAGGAGCATGTATGGCCAGTCATGAGCACAACAAAGACACACCTGTTGAGCTACAGGATCAGATAAGACAGTATAAGAGGGCATATGGCCAGTCATGAGAGATGACAAAGACACACCTGTGGGAAGCAGGTAAGGTCACAGTGTTAGAGGCAGAAGAACCTAGGGAATAAGACTGAGAACAAACCTGTTGGGCTGCAAGATCAGATAAGACAGTCGAGGAGAGCATATGGCCAGTCACAAGACATAACGAAAAACCCACCTAAGGTGAGTGGGACACCACTTAAACAGTAAAATGATAGATGTAAAAGAAACTAAAAAGTGTAGGTGAGAAGAACAATTTTGGAAAAAAATGAGATAGCTTACTGATTCTTTTTGCTAAGGAAGAGAATCAGAAATGAGGAAGGTACACAGGTATAAAAGAAAAACCCAAAGAGGCCAAATTCCCCTTCTCATCAACTACACATCCCAAAGTAAACATCCAACATCTACACCCCTTGTTTACCCATAGTTCCAGATCCCAAAATGGAATGATACATCCTTCCACACACACCATTTGCCACATAACCATGAAGTCTTTTTACCAATCTGGCTATATCATACTAACATTATCCGCAGTTTGCAGGTACAGTGTCATTACAGTTTTGAAAGAAAGGTTTAAATTTAAAACACTGGATTTAAAGTTGACTAATCCCAACACAGTCACATGATCTTGTCTTGGTGCCTGTCAATTACTCATCTTACAAGATAGACTTTGCCATGAGATAAGAAAGAAAGATAATTATTTGAATAGAAACAGAAATTGATGAGAGTAATGAAATCAAAGAAAAAAAGAATTTACTCCATGCTTTCCATCTGGGTATAAGCATAGCCCATGGTGATATCCTACACTACAATGTAAACATGTACTGTTTGAGTTTCATATGTAATTGTGTACATGTGGAATTGTTTTACATATGTGACTTATTAGCTTATGGGTTATCAGGGTGTCTCCATAATGTACTGGGGCTGAAAAGAAAAGTCTTCATTGAGGAAGCTGAAGGAAGTTGAGCACAAGTTTGAAAAAGCCTGTGAACTACCTTCTCAACTGGAAAGAACTACACACCTCCAACCAGCTTATTTTTCTGCCCAATTTCCAAATGGAATAGAGCCCCTCCAGCTAGTTTTTCAAGGTTCTTTTATCTTCACCTCACAGGAAGCATGGAAGAAAAGTCAAGAAGTCCTGAAGGCAGTTCATACTGAGATTCTTTGGGCACATAATTGTATGTGGATGGTATGGCATTTAGATGTATCATCACTTCTTTTGAGGACTTCAAGATACTCATCAGGAAGTTTGGAAGTTTGCATCTCTCCAAGTCAATCATGATATACCTGATAATTTGTTGATTGATGCTGATTTGGCAGTTCAAAATGCACCAAACTTTGAATGAGTTTGTTTGTAAAATACAATGTTTTCTGTTTGTGAAAAGGGTGGTATAAATTAGTTAATATTAAAGTTATCTTTTATTCTTGGATTTAAAAATTGAAACAGAAACATGGTCAATTTGATATTTTGACCAAGTGGAAAAATTGAATTACCATCCAAGAAATGTGGCAAGTGTTTAGATCAATTTGATTTATATTTGACTGTGGTTGGTAAGATCAGTCTTAGGGACTTGTGCAAAATGTGTTGATTGACCTTCTTTTTAACTATAGTTGGTAAGATCAGTCTTAGGGACTTGGGCCAAATGTGTTGATCAACCTATTTTTTTTCCAAATATAGTTGGTAAGGTCAGTCATAGGGACTTGTGCCAAATGTATTGATTGACCTGTGTGTTTTTTCAACTATAGTTGGTAAGATCAGTCTTGGGGCCTTAGGCCAAATGTGTTGATTGACCTGTTTTTTTTTCAACTATAGTTGGTAGGAAGAGTCTTAAGGACTTGGGCCAAATGTGTTAATTCCAAATTGGCAACCTCTGTACATTGCAATCTTTTTGGAATAATGAAGGTCAAAAGCTCACAGCACTTGTAGATGAGTTCCAAGCCAGCCTTACTGATGGATGGCCCCACATCAGGAAAAAACCCAACATCAATCATGCTGAGCATATAGGTGCTATCTCAGACTGTCTGGGGCCACCACCTTATACAGCAAGCTGGACTGGGGAAAGAATAATTGGGATCCTGGTTCAAACACCCAAAAATAATTCAAGTGGGTCACTTTCTCACATTTTCGGGTAAGGTCTTCCAGCTGACCTCAATCTTCATTCACCAGACCAACTTGGTGAAACATTGATTTCTCAACATTCACAACATGGATTCTTCCAAACGCTGCTCAACAATAATTGTACTGTAAAAGATACTGATCCAATCCTTCAAGAATTCCTTCAAAAAAACCAACAAACAAAGTGGACAACCAAAAAACTCAGTCCTTCAACCTTCAATGCACTCCAGAAGTCTAGCTATCTTAGGGCAGATCAAACCTCATCTTCAACCTTTGATGTTACCACTGAAGAAATCCTGATACAAAAGTGATCCAAATGGGGTTGAGCAACACTTCAACCCTGATCACAAGCTCACACTGACCTAAATGAGATAACAGTAATCTGAAGGTTAGAAATAGAGGGAATGAGAGACATGAGAAAGAGAAGAAGCTCTGTTCTAACCTAAATTGTCAAGTGTGGATAAACAAACTCAGGGTGTCAGTGAAGGGAAACAGAAAACAATATATTCTATAGACAGCCAGGTTTTAATGTAAAGTCAGAGTCAGGTACTTGTCAGGGATCAAAAGGATATGCACAGATAAACAAGAGAATGAGAGAAAGGGAATATAAGGTGAAGGGTATTTGACTTACTCTTTCCCAGCTATAATTGATCTTATGGAAAGAGTAGATTTTTAGATCTATGAGATGGATGAGGAATAGCACTGGGGCTTGCTTGATATTAGCATAGGTCTTCTAGCCTGCCTTGATGTGCGATACTGACTCTTCACACACCCCCTCAGTAACCACATCAGGAGCATGAATCTATCATACCCACCAACCTTTTGAAGTGTTCATGTTGCTTGGGGTGTAAAGGTTTTGTTAAGAGGTCTGCAATCATGTTTTCGGTGGGTACATGCCATAGTGTGATAACATTTTTGGCCACCTGTTCTCTGATCCAATGATATTGTACTTCAATATGCTTTGTACTTCTGTGAAATACTGTCTTTTTACTCAGGTCTATTGCGCCCTTGTTTTCACAGCATAGGACAGTTGGAGTGGGGTGACAAATGCCTAAGAAGTTGAGGAGCCCTCACAGCCATACAATCTCTTGCCCTGCCTCGGTAGTGGCTTGATATTCTGCTTCCGTTGAAGATAGTGAAACTGTGGGTTGCAGCCTGCTCCTCCAACTTACAGCACCTCCATGAATTTTGAAGATGTAACCAGTAGTTGATTGTCAAGAATTGGGATTGCCGGCCCAGTCTGAGTTGACATGCACTTCAGGATAAAACCAGCTCTGTATGCTGTCTAAACAAGGGTTCCCTTTCTTGTAACAAATGGGTTGGTTCATTGGCCACTTCAGATACCTTAGAACATGCAATGCCAGATTCCAGTGAATGTCTGATGGTGACTCCAGGTGTTGAGATAGAACCCCTACCGCATAGGATATATCAGGTTGAGTGCTGATTGCTATACACATGAGGCAGCCTACTACGTTTTGGTATGGAAGTTTCCTATCAATAATGTCTTTCTTTTCCTCTTTGATCGATTGGAATACTTTAATCCCACCTGGTAAGGGTGTAGAGTAAGGCTTGCAGTTGCTGACACCAAATATTTCTATAACGGACAAAATCATAGTAGGCTGACTAATTTCAAAGCTATTATCATCTAGCTTATTCAGCTCTATTCCTACCACCCTTTGTGCCAGCCCCAGGTCTTCCATATTCCATCTTTTCTTTGCTTCATCTTTGAACCCCTGTATGTTGTTTCCTGTAATCGCCATGTCATCTATGTGGAGATATAAAAGAATTTTACCCTCTGTATTCTTTCTATGCCAAAGGCAGTGACATTTAACCTAGTGGTCCAGAGGGTTTTGGACCATTTTCATTTCTTGAAACTTTTCCTTAATCTCATCACTCCAACATCTTGCAGATTGTTTCAAGCCATAAAGAGCCTTTCTTAGTCTAGCTACTTTGCCTGCTGCTCTCTCTTTGTCACATCCCTTGGGAAGTTCCATATATATTGTTTCTTTCAAAATTCTATTTAAGAATGCTGCTATGACATCCATGGCATGTATGTCCCATCCTCTTTCTGCAGCTGTGCCTACTAGGATACAAAATGATGCCAGACAACCCATGGGAGCAAACGTTTTGGTGTAATTGACTCCTTCAGTTTGAATGTATCCTTTAGCTACGTATTGTGCTTTGAATTTTGCAACGGATCCGTCTGGATTGTATTTAATCTTGAAATGCCATCTTCCGCCAACTATGGGTGCATCCGTTGGTCTATCTATGGTGTCCCATACTCCCATGAGTTCAATATTGTCACAGTATCAATTCCACTGGCACAAGCATACCAAACAAATGCTTGTACCACAATCTCAGCATC
>KE746454.1:0-10444 GCA_000464975.1 Cronartium comandrae C4
GCTGATACTACAGTTGAGGTAAGTGAAGTTTGATTAACTTGCTTGTTCATATGTTTTCGAGCTAAACGGGAACTTGATCTATTTGTAGAGCCATTTGCGTGGCTAGCAGCTGCACTTGAAAGCTTCGACTTGGCCTTACGCGCGGCTCGAGGACCTGAGGTAGAGCGATGACGAGGCATCCTTGACTTGTAGATCCAAGTAGTGAAAAGTAAGATAGGTGATGAAGAGCAGTTGAGGTCAAAGTACCATTGAGCGGCAGGATCATGTGCAAAAAAATTCACTCGAGGTGGGCTGCACACATCATCCTCACAGTCTAAGACTGCATAGTCCAACATCCTGCTGGAAGACAGAGAGATAGGATGAAATGCCAGATGTGATGAACCAATCACGAAGCCACTGGTTTCTGAATATAGTCTCCACCGAGAGGCGGTGAGACAACCTTGTCTCTTGAGTAAGAATGGATTCAGATCTTTGTCTTTGAAAGAGGGTCTGAGATCGATTTTTGAAACACAAGAGAAGACGATTATAAAAAGAAAACAACAAGATAAGGAGAGCTGTGAAAAGGCTTGGAAGAGTTGGAATCGGAATCGTGGAAGCCCGCTGGCTTTCAAATCTCATGATTCCAGGAGTTGTATGCAGGTTAAGCGACGACTCCTTTAAAGCCGCGGGAGTCGTCGCTTAACCTACATACGACTCCCGGGAGTCGTACAAACACGGTTTATCCGGAAATTACAACTCCGACTTCCGACTCCACGGACTCATTGGTGCATCCCTGCTTTGACCCACAAACCTCTTGATTGTCATCCTCCAACAATTCTTTCAACTTCTCTGTGGCAAAAATATTCCTTGATACACCTGATGTGCACCTAGAATTTCCCCTTTTAACAGTTTCCATCCGACTTCCTCATCTGAAGGAGTTTGAAGTTATGTGAAATTGACGCCCTTGTTCTACCGGCTCTCAGCAAGAAGAATCAAGGACACCTTTCTGGACACAAAGGAGTTGAAGTCGAAGGTGTTGACCTGTTAGGCATGCAGCAGAACCCTATCTATGTCAGTAATCCTTTTCCACTGATCAATTTATGCCTTGCAAGCCTATAAAAACACTGACAATGCTTGCCTCTGACCATTCCTTCATCTCTGCTCTTTCTATATTCACTCTTGTCATCACATAATTGTCGCAAATATATATAATTTTACCTTCAGATCTTTTTAAAAAAAATCTACTTGTGACTCACAATGCAATCTGCCAAAGGTATCACTATGGACCTCCCAATGTCTACCACTCCATCTGACATCATTACTGAGATTGTTGCTGATTCTCTCAAGCAACAAGCATCTCATTTTGAGGCAATCATTGGTGACCTTCAGACTCAAATCTTCTCTCTCAGCATGAAAAAACCAGCTGGCACTAAAGAGAAGCAACAAAAGGCAACATCTTCAGCTCATGCCACTACTCATGCAACCCCTGGTTCCCAAACTACTCCATGCAACTTCAAGCCAAGCTCTCCTGCTACAGCTTCAAAGTCCCCAAAGACACCCAAGACACCAATCCCCACTAATAAATGTCATCCACTACAGGTGATGGTCAATGACACTCCAAAAGACTTCAAGTCTTGCAAGGTATGATATTTAACTCCATGAAAATCCTGTGTATGTACCATTGCTGATGCTTGTCACCATCTTTTTTCAATCTTCTCTATGCTTTTCACCCCTTGTTTTTTTGTGATTTTGATTTCCCCTGTTCCCTCAATTGTTTTTAGGAAGCACTATATGTTCACATCAAGATGATGTGGGGTGTCTACAAGCCAAGTGATGTACCACCTACTCCTGATACAGCCCTCTTGAAATAATTCTACACTTGTTTCAACAGCAGTGAGGAAGTCAAATCAGTGGTCAACAATCCTGCAAGTACTGATTTAATTGCTCAGAAATTGATAATGTCCCTAAAGAAATTACATACCAGTGGTGGGAAAATAGCTTGTGGCCTAGGCCACATTGATGAAATATCTATTCTTTATATTAGTGGCATTCTGGCCAAGGTTGGCATCTGAGCTTGGGGACCTGACCTAAACGATGCACCTGAATCTCTCTATAACTCAGTGTGCCAAATCACAGCTCTCAACACCTTCCACCAGCTCTTGGCCATTGGGACCTACAATTACATGGACATTAATCTCAAACCTTCTAATTCACTCTCTCTCTCATCACATCTGTCTATAACCATTATGTTCACTTTGTGATGGCTGCAAAATATAAAACTGAAAGAAACAATGCTGGAAAAGTTAAGAAGCAATGCACAAAGAAAACAATCCAAAAAGAATAGAGAAAGATTGAGCCATGGCTTCACTTTCTCCTCTCATTGTCACCTAATTGAAATGTCTCCTTTTTTCTCTAGCTTTGTGATACTAGGTCTGAATTCTTGATGAGACATTGGGCCAAATTCCCTCCTCACTACAGGAAGGTGTGCAGTGATATTTTTGCTCACATTGATGATGAATATGATGCTGAAAAGCAGGTGTATGTAATCAAGAGTTTACCCTATTGTTCAAAAAATGTGAATAATTTTTTTTGAAGGCTCAATGTTGAGATTTTGGAAAGAGGAAGAAATCAACAGGAAGACCAGCCAAAAGCAAATCCACAAGTTACCCAAGACACTGACTGTTTCAGAGTTTAAATGTGCACCAAAGAACCTCCCCATCAACTTTTACAATCTGAATTGGTTCAAGGAACTCCCCCCTTCCCAGAAATGACTCATTACTGATACTGAAAATGTGTCCTTTTTACCAGATGCCACCCAATCACTCTTACCTACTTGCCACCCTGAGGAAAAGCTTGGTGGTGCAAAATTTACAGTGAAGTATCTTGATGTCTTTTTAAAAGCCTACAACTTAGCTGATGATGAAGGTGATGATGATTTTGCAGTGTAGCAGTACTGTATGTAGAATATATGTAAGTTTTTTGGTCATGAGACAATCTGCTTTCCTCAGATTCTTCCCATGGCTGACAAGAAGCAGAAAGGATAGGGAGTCTCCTTATAGGAGAGTGTATGCCCAACCTCAACTCAGCACAGCCCAATGAAAAGAAGTTGAAAGAAAATACAAATGATATTGAAGAAGAAACATGCCTTCCACAGTCCCATATTTCATACACATGCTTTGATCCTCTATCCTCTGTACATAACCTCTTTCTTGTCTACCTTTTCTTGTGCCCTTTACCACATCTTCTCCTTCATAGTCAGTGTGAAGAGTTTGAAAAAGGTTCATGAGTATATTGTAATATACCAATAGTTCAACTACTCCTTATGGGTCTCAATCACCAATCCTTATGATTCTCAACAGAGTCAATCAAAAAAAAACAAAAGGATTGAAGAGTATCAGTGAGTTTTATTAGCCAAAAATATAAGATCAGAAATAGGTGGGCATACCAGGCAGAGGATTGACCAAACCAGGGGGCACAGGAAGGTATCAAAATCGCAGTTTTGAAAACAAGTGATGTTGGTGAACAAGATTGGA
The DNA here is from genome assembly GCA_000464975.1 of Cronartium comandrae C4. NCBI lineage: Eukaryota > Fungi > Basidiomycota > Pucciniomycetes > Pucciniales > Coleosporiaceae > Cronartium > Cronartium comandrae. The sequence goes on from KE746454.1 coordinate 3,513, forward strand.
TGAGATTGTGGTGAGGCAGGTTGGACACAATGGGAAGGGAGGGAGGTGCAACAACCAGCTTGGCTACAGGGTGTTGGGCTCACAGCTAACACTGGCTTGGGGTTGAAGCCCTTTTGGAAGACAGGCAAAGGGTGGCCCCAGTAATACTGGCTTGACCAACTATTCTGGAAGGTTTTCAATCTGGTTTTTTCAATGTTGATTGGGACTCAAAAAACCATAACTTTTTGAATTGACTGTATGCAAGAGGTCAGGAGGTTGGGGAGGTTGATGGAAGTCTTGAGAAGCACATGCATGGTCTGTAATACAGATGCAGAATTCTCAGGCTCCCTACAAGTATACAAGTTGTAATTCTCTCTCTCTCTCTTCACTACAGAGGAAGGGTTCAATCCCCTCCCTCCTATTGAGGAAGGGAATCAACTTGATTTCTCTCCCTGGTATAGGGAGAAGAGAGGAGAAGGGATTGGGCCTCCCTCCAGTGTAGAGGGAAGGAACAGACCAAGTCCTCTCCCTCTACTGTACCGGGAGGGGATTGGACCTGATTCCATGCTTCTACAGTGGGAGAGACAACACCTTGGGGTTTTGGCCAGAAAAAGCTGTTAAGAATCACACAAAACACAGCCAGAGCTGGCTCCAACAAATTTTCCACAGAAAAGCTGTCAAGAAATAAATAAATAAATACAAAGCCAAGGCTGGCCCCAGGAGCTGATTCACAGAAAAGCTGTCAAGAAATAAAAAATAAAAAAACACCCCTATGGCATAGGTCCGCAGATGAGGGTCACTTGTACAACATCACGACAATTATAATATATCAGAGCTATACAAATAAGCCTCCTACTGAGAGAGAGACTCAATCACGTTCATCTCAGGTTGGTTCACAACCTGGCACGGGTCTGCAGTTCACTTGGGTGTCCCAGAATCTGACTCATGAGTGACATCCCAAATCATCCCTAGCCTCTCAAAATGTCTGATCGTTCTCATGTACCCCTCGTATGAATATATCAGTTGTATATTGTGCAAAGAGGCAAAAGAAAGAACGACAAGTTAAGAGAGTCATAAAAAAGGTAGGCGTCATAGATATCAAAACAAGACTAATTTCAAATTACCCTCTCTCAGCATGGCCAGCAGATCAGAATTTCCAAGGATCCCTTGCCAAAGTGCCTGTCGTACAGCAGCTTCCGGTAGATCTGGCAATGAATAAGACTTGGCATCCAACCAAGTTGTATCCAGTAAGAGCCATCGTAGACGATCAAGTTTCAAGGCTTTTGATTCTATCAACTTTGATATCCGATCAGGCGTTCCTACGCCAATTGCTACGAGTGCTGAGTTGAGGTGAGTGATGTGTTCTTGAAGTTTGAAATGGCGAGCAAAGAGCTTCGCGACCCCACCCGTGATCTTAGGCGAAGGCAGCAGAGGCTTCGCTTGTCTGGCGAAATTTGTCAGCACCATAGAAAAATTAATGAGCCGCTGGATTTAAAGCTTGCAAGTTACCTGCATAGATCGACGGCTCTCAAAGCCGCGCTCGCAATGACCAAGATGGCGGGGGAACCAGGTACTTTGGTCGGCATTTTGATTGCCTCTAATAGATCTGGAATGGCTGTTAGGTACGGCAATCAGTCTACATTGAGTTTGAGAAGCTTGACCCACCACTACTCACAGCCAGTATGGAGCCACGATCCCAGGTCAGCCCTCTGGGATTTTCCCGAAACGTCTAGGAGCCAAGATTGATGAAATCGCAACGGTTCAAGTTCGAGGTCGGATAATTTTGGGAGAGCCCTTTTTTGACGGTCAGTCAGGTAGCTCAGCTGAAGATCAGGTGGTTGAAGTCCGATCGAAGTCTCTTCTCCTGGGGTTGAAGCTAGCGGACCAAACTAATGTGGTATTTAGAAACCAAACAGTGCCCAGTCAGTAATCTGGTACCGATGTATCTTCAGGAAATCGCAAACCTCAGCTTGCACCGGAGCTTTTAAATTTTTGGTGGAATCCTTCTTAGGCTTCTTCACTAGCTTCTTTTGGGGCCGGGAAACGTCTTTGGAAGTCGGTTTCGAAGTATTTTGGTGGCTTTTGTTTCTGGACTTGAGGACTTTTTGCTTTTCACTTGGAGATCCGGTTTTCGGGGTTTCGACTGAATCTTGTGCTACAGACATTTCCACAGTGCCCGCCTCGACTTCATGGGGCTTGGCCGCCTGACGGTCTCGCTGTCGATTCTTCTTCTTTTTCTTAGATGGTACGGCTCGCTGCTCATCCATGTCGCTGACATCTGAGCCGGTCGGAAATCCACGCTTTCGATCGGGATTAAGCTGGAATTGGGCTTCATCGTCAAGAGCGTCTGCACTGATATGTTGGATCATTTCTGGGAAATCGGAATGCTATATTGCGGTATTCAGAAGGTGAGATTAGACCTGACGAAAAAGTTACGCTCGACAAAATTTTGTAAATCTTGATGTTTGGCGTAACTACTGTACTGTTACATGTAGCAGCCTGGTAACCTAACCTCGCCCATGTCTGCTCGAAAAGGCTTGAGCGCTTCTCCAGTTTCCAGATTCTATCACCTCAACAAAGTCCTTTACAGCTCTCTTTGCTTGGGGCACTGGTGCCAGGTTAAAAATTAAAAAAGAAAAAAAAAAGTATTGGTCACAAGGCTAAGCTTGAGGCAGGGGGATACAAATCAAAACCACCTGGTAACACATATCTAATCTTTCAATCAGATTCAGAAAACTATGGCCTATACTCAAGTGCTGCATATGTCATTAATGGGTTCACAGGAAAAAGGCTGGGCTACAAAATTGTGTCAGTTAGGGTTTTCAGACGGATAATTCTTGGATATTGCCTATCTGAACCAGCCTCTTCTACTTGTGTATACAATATCGGGTTTCAAGTTCTTAGAAAAAAAAAAAAAAAAAACAGCACAAGTTTTATAGAAAATTCAGGGACAAAATTTTGAGTTTCTAGAGCATGTCAACTACGTGAATTGTTGTTAAAAAAAATCGTGTACAAAATTTTAAAGAAGCCAGCACAAAAAAAAAAAACAGAAATTTAAATGATACAAAATATGAAAATACATAAATTTTGATTTTCAATATATATGTACATTTATAGGAGTCTTTAACAACTCCTTTTTTTCTCCTTTTTTTCATTCACATTTCACTTCTTCTTCATATTTTTTTTTTTCTTTGAGATCAATCCTCCTGACATTTTTTTTTTTTTTAATCTTTTAGATTTTATCAACTATTCTTACAACCAACTTTTTTTGAATAAGACTAGAGCTTGGGTTATCAATACATTCACAGTGATATACCCAGGCTAAAAAAAAAAAAAAAGCCATCTGCACACATGATGCATTTTTTTTTTTTTTCTTTTTTTTCGATTTTATTGGAAATGATGACTAAAGCTGGACTATCCTACTATACCTTTAAAGCTGGAGAGTGACGGATGTTGAAGCAAAAAAAAAAAAAAAAAATGTACAGCCATTAGCGATTACTGTGTGGAAACACAATTTTTTGGATGAAGCTCACCAAAGTTTGGAACAAATGTGGTGGTAAAAAACTTTGAAAAAAAAATACGTTTCCGGTATTGCGTCCTTGAAGTATAATAAGTTTTTCTTCAATTAATCTCCAACGGGATATCACCAAAAAAAAAGTAAAAAAAAAAAAGGCTTATGCATTTGATCATCATCAAAATAAATAAATAAACACATAATTGAAAATCGCCAAAGGATATCAAATTTCAAAAAAAAGAAAAAAAAATTCCTAACTTAATCCTCAATGTGTACTCACATATGAGGTCTTGCTTGCTCGCAATACAAGCTACCAAAAAAAAAAAAACATAGATTGATTCAAAAAAACAAAGAACCATTTAAAATTCCATCTCAACACATGATTTATTAATCATTATTAGAAAACATGCTTTTGCTGCATATATAAAATAAAAAACATCTCCCACCTGAAAAAAATAAAAATAAAAATAAGAAAGATAAAAAAGCAACCAAAAAGTTTTTTTTATTCAATCTTTAGGTAACCTCAATTGATAAAGTTCGTTTGAGTTTTCAAAGAGGAGCCTTCGGATGATTTTGCATGCTTGATTCTCATCAATACTTTCCAATTTAATCATTTCCCCCACAACCTTTTCCGTAAAAAATAAATAAAATAAATAAATTGTTGACATGAGTTTAAAATCAAAGTTTACGAGTGTTGGATCTAATAACATACTTGATATAATGCTTTTCGGGTTTGAATTGAAGCTAAATAAAAACCTTCAGCTATCGAAAAAAGAGTTGGTAAGTAATGAGGTTATCTTTTATATATATATAAAGACCTTTAACACGAATTACTTACGATGAAAATCTAAGTGTCAAATGTGTTAAAATAATTTTAGATAAAAGATATCAAAAAAAAAAGTCTGTTTAAATATATTCATCTATATTATTGTACAATATATAAAAGAACTACTCACGTCCATCCGTTGACCAAAGTAGTTTGCTAGTGGGACAAACCTCGAAAAGCTGTCGTAGCACATTATGCTGACCACCGATCGATATCATTGGAAAGATCTCTCCAAAATCCAAGTAAACATTTTGATATACCGCTGCCATAAAACCAGCTTCCTGTGTAAATGGATAGCAGGAGTGAAGCAAGACAATCGGGACTGTTGGAAAGTATTCGATAAGACCTTGAAGATATGATGGTCTACTTTCAACTAATTGTACACTCTTGTCCCCTAATCCTACGTGAAATTGGACTACGAACAAACTCAACTTCATCAGAAACAATAGATGACCAGATGGGGCACCACCGCTCTGGGCTCACCCGGTAAGTTCATACCTTCACGCGGATGCGCAGAAATCTCCCGAAAGGCTATCCCAAGAAACCAGTCATTCAGACTTTTAGTTTCTCTGTTCAAGCGAAGTGCTGATGGATCAGCTTTTATCCGGAGCTTTTCCATCCATGGCTGTAATTGAGTGAATGCGTCTTGAGCTGTCGTTGATGGTCTTACACCCAGACCGCTTCTATAGCATATGATTGACTTGTATATGGGATCACACAATTTGATGAGTGAGGTACCTTTGAACATAGCCAAACCAAATCTTACCTTGAACGAGACAACTTCCAAGTCCTCGATCGACCGTCGAACTTCTTTAGCAAATCTTTCGCCACACTTATCAAGCGCTTCCAGATCGACGTTGCACATTTTATTTTCGCCGAGGAAAGTTGCCCTGATAGCATTCTGAAGAGTATCGAAATATTTAGTTATCGAGACAGCTAAACTCTTGAGAACTTCTAGACCACGTAAATCGTACCTCAGCGAGGATTTCCAACCTAACAATTCTTTTGGTCTTGAAAGTCGTAAATGAATCGTGCCATTGGCAGTCATAACAACTTTCTTGAACTCCAGCAAGCAGGTCATCTAACAAAAGCATCTGAATGCCACTGGGTCCAAAACTCTTAACGCATCGCTCCGTGATAGTCAGGCCTCGAATGGTTCTTTTCAAATCGGGCCAGCATGAATGACAATTGTAAAGTTCAGCCAGTTGGGCAGCTGCTGTCATACCGGCCAAAGACGTTCCTGCGTGGCCATCTAGCGCTTCACCTTCTGCCTCTGAGAATACGGATTCGATGGGCGGTGTGTTGTCCAAATCACCTTTGGAGATGTTGTGTGCATGGTTGTCGATGGCTGAAGGTCATGATTGAAAGAAGAGGTCCATAAACCAAGCAATGAGCGAGTATTCCTGGTGTCAGATATATTTCAGTGAGTCACCGGTTATCGAGAGCAAAGAATGAGGGTACCCGGACAAGTGAAGCAGGTGGTGGCCAGTAATGGATACTCGCTTAGGCGGAATGACATCGTTGGTCTCGAACCGAAATTACTGCCCTTTCGAAAAAAAAAAAGGTCCCGCATGTGAACCTTTTCTTTTTTTTTTTCAGTCCCGCGGGTTATTATCCGAACCCAATTTGGACCTACGTGGCAAGCGTCAAATCAACAGCTAGCCATCCCATCCTTCTTTTCTGGCACACCTGCACTCACATTCACATCCATCCGCTGCTTCCTTCTCAATCTCCCCGAAATTCTCTGACACTAACCAATGCTGAGATACAGCACTCATATCAAGGTACAGGCCATCACTTTGGGGTTGGTATCAGGAAGACTGTAAAACATCTAAAATTTTGCTCACATTGTGTAAAAGTTAGATGAAAGCACAATTGTCAAATGAAAACTTTACCGCAACTATGACCAAGCTTTCAAAGGCCACAACACTGAGTGTCAACCACAAATACAGGAAAGCATTTGATACTCACTGTTGTCAGCAATCAATCTTCATAGACTACATTCTGTTGTGTGTCAAGAAGGAAGTTACCTTTGTGAGGATTTTGAATATTATCTTGAATTCAATCTGGTATGTTGATCTTTTGGGTGAGATGAATGATGACTAGCTGATAAACTTCTTCCTATCTTCCATGTAGTTGCCAAGAATGAACCCATCCCCATTGCCTTCCTCAGTTTTAATCATTGAAAATGCTTGGCTTCACCATGGTGGGAAAATTGATGAGCTTTGTGAGGAGCAGGGAATCATTTTAATTTAACCTCCCCCCTACTCACCTGATTTTATTCCAATACAGAAATGTTTTAGTGCTCTGAAGGCTTACTTTCATCAAAATCAGCACTTACATAATCTAATGCCCCATAAGATGATCAATGCTATAGTTGAAGGGGTTCCAACTGTATTCACACACATCTTAATAGTTCCTATGTTCAATGCAGCAGGGCTGCTTTGAGTTCATGCTTTCAGGTGTAACAGTAAAAGTGAATGTCTTATGTTAGAGCTAATAGTAGACAAATTAGATTTTGAGATTTTCTTTCCTTTCCTTTCTTTCATCAGGTTGTTATTGCAGGGTTATTACTGCAGACAAAATTGCATTGTATATCTTTTTTTTTTTTTT
>KE746521.1:0-10530 GCA_000464975.1 Cronartium comandrae C4
TACTGCACCTATGAGAACTACGGCTGCCCTAGAATTGGGGCAAAAGTCCGAGGTGTGCTTGTTTTTGATGTTAGCAACCGTACGCCCGGCCCGACCGAATGTTTTACCCAGTACGATCGGCGCCAAGCGGAGGGAGAGACCCTCTGCTGTCACTCCCGGCTCCCCTGGTGCGACAGACCGAAGCAAGCTTCAAATTTCTCTACTGCGATGATGATGTTGAACCGAGCGACGAGGCACCTCTCATCCTCGGCAGCCTATCCTACCCGCTTAAACTCCTCCGCCCGACTTCTTTCGACTTGGAAAGGTACGAGCACCGAGGGCGCGAATACGAAGCTTTACGTTAACGGATCCTTCATCGAAAGCAACACAACCCGCTGGATAGATGTCAACAATCCTGTGAGCATCTTCGCCTACCGAAACTCTTCATCGACCAACTTGTCGGGCTTGATCTAGACTACACAAGCAAGCCTTTGAGCTGAATAGCAGATTCTTTTCAGGCCACTCAAGCTCTCCTGACCCGGGTTCCGCAAGCAACGAATCAGGAATTGGTTTCCATCGTCGACAGTGCTCACGAAGCTTACCTCTCATGGAAAGACTCCTCAGTGCTCTCTCGCCAGCAAATCATGCTCAGGTTCGCGAATCCGCACCCAGATGCAAATCAAAGGCGTCCCAGTCGTTCTTACTGACCGTGTTTTTGTGTGGATGGTTGTGTAGATTTCAAGATCTGATCAGAGCCCATAGTGATGAACTCGCGAAATCGATCGTACTCGAACAGGGAAAGACGTTCTCGGACGCTAAAGGAGATGTACACCGAGGTTTACAGGTGGTCGAGTCGGCATGTGCACTACCGCAATTACTGATGGGCGAGAAACTGGAAGTAAGCAGAGATATGGACACTGAGACTCGCAAGGCTCCACTAGGCGTTACTGCTGCTATCTGCCCGTCTGTATTTTCTATCTTTTTCTTATCGATCTCTGTTGGTCGCTCAAAATTGACATGGCCGATTTGAAACGTCAGGTTCAACTTTCCTGCGATGATCCCCCTCTGGAGCATCTTATCCGGTTTGTTTTCTACTATGGCTTAGTCAGAAGTAGTTATTTATGTCGTTGAACTTTTTTTTTTTTTTTCTAGTCGCCTGTGGGAATTCTCTCATCATCAAGCCATCTGAACGTGATCCGGGAGCAACAATGATGATCGTTGAATTGGCTCAAATGGCTGGTACGAGTTTCTCATTCGGTTCCCTAAATTCCATCAACTCATTCCTTGGACCCCTTCTTCATCCTGCAGGCCTACCGGCGGGCGTGCTGAGTGTGGCGCATGGGGCGGTGGACACGGTCAACTTTTTATGCGATGAGCCGAGGATCAAGGCGATTTCCTTTGTTGGTTCAGACGTAGCAGGGAAGCACATCTATGACCGTGCAGGCCAAACTGGTAAAAGGGTTCAAGCGAATTTGGGTGCCAAGAGTGAGTTTGATAGCTTTGGCTCAGTTTGTTCACGTTATTTGACTGCCGCGCACGTAAATTGATAAATTCTGACAATCGATTCTCCTTTTCACCTCTTGACACCAAGATCATTGTGTGGTGATGGCAGACGCTGCTCGAAATCTAGCTCTTAATGCGATTGCTGGTGCAGCTTTCGGGGGTCAGTGCGAACACGCATAAGAATCTATGGGTCCAAATGGCTCACGATCATTTTTGCTTTACACACTAGCTGCCGGTCAACGTTGCATGGCCCTATCTGTCATGATCACTGTCGGAGACTCAGCTTCATGGGTGCCCGAGCTAGTGGACCGAGCCCGATCCTTGAAAGTTGGTAATGGTCTGCACGAGCAAACAGAAATGTGGGTTCCTTTTCGTATCTAGCTCTCGTGGTCTTTACTCAGTGATTGACTAGAAACCCTAACGTCCGATTTTTCTTCCAGTGGTCCGGTGATCTCTCCCCAAGCAAAGAAAAACATCGAGGATCTGATCGGCTCAGCTGAGAAGGAGGGTGGCAAGATCTTGCTGGACGGTCGAAATGTTCGAGTAGAAGGTCATCCAGATGGTAACTGGGTCGGGCCGACAATCATCCAAGGCAAACCTGGGATGAGTTGTTATGAGTTGAGTCCATTCACATTTCAATCATCGTATCGACGACTATGTACATATTGACCTTCAATACTCGATACTCCATCTTTGCAATCACCACAGGAAAGAGATCTTTGGCCCCGTGTTGACCGTGATCAATGTGGGCAGTTTGGACGAGGCAATTGAACTCATCAATTCCAATAAATGTGAGTAAAAGTCTCAACTTGCTCCTCAGACTAATTGGAAATATGACCCTGACATGATTTTTTTTTTTTTTTGCTGTTTAAACTAAGATGGAAATGGTACCGCGATATTTACTCGTGATGGTGCCGCTGCTCGTCGGTTCGAGCGAGAAGTCGAGGCTGGGCAAATTGGTATCAACACGCCTGTGCCCGTACCTTTGCCCATGTTCGCTTGGAGTGGCAACAAAGGCAGTGTTCTCGGTGGCCACTCGCTCTACGGAAAACTGTGAGTGAAATCATCTTCAACGGACTGTTCATGATGAAGGTATATCTTAAGACTCCCTTATTTACATATTCTTTTCACTTCAGTGGGATCGGGTTTTGGACTCAACTCAAGACTACAACGGCCTTGTGGCGTGCTGTGGACGCAGTTGGGAACCGAGCGGATGTGTCTATGCCAACACACAGATAAGATTTTCCTAAACTTTGCATTTTATATTTTTAAAGTACTTCTCGTACGATGATTAAGGCATGTGTGATTTGCGATTGTTTATATTGAGTTCGCTTAGTCTCTTCGTCATGAAAGAAAATGTTCTCTGTTCTGGAGCAAGCTTGGTTGCATAATGTAATTGTAATTATTTCTGGCTCACCCTCAGCCAAAGATGATGTGTCCTTCTGGCTTAGGCCTAGGTTCGATAACGCGTTCTTGTGGCTTAGGTCTAGGATCAATGGTGAGTTTGTCTGGCTTTAGGCCTAAGCTCAATACCACGTTTTTCTCAAACCAGGGGAACTCTAGATGCAGGTTGTGACCAGAACAGAGAGAGAAATGATGTTGAGACGGACCCGTGTTTGAGCTGTAATACCCGATGAGCCCGAGGTGGGGCATCGCCCGGAATCGGGATTAATTCGGGACTGTGAAAACTTCAACTGAGAGATTTGGACGCAGCCTTCGTTCGATAAAATAAACTAAAGTAAAATAAAAATGACGACAAAATCACCATCGAATCCAAATCCAGTCCTTCAACCCAATGTCCTGGCTGCCTCAAGCGTCGCTGCTGCTGTGGCCCGTTTGCTCACTCATCCCAGTGCGTCAGTGTCTGATAGGTATCATTTTGAATCACCTTCGTCAAGTTCAGTCAAATGCTGATTTGCTTCAAATCAACAGTGGACACCATCAGACTCCGCATACAAACACATCACGGCCCTACTCGCCCCCCTCTTCGTCAATTGATCCCCTCCTCGGTATCAGCGCTTTATGCTGGTCTACCAGTTGCTCTGTTCTTTAGCGTACCTGCTCTTTCGATTTACTTGTCTTCTTATGAAGGTAACCAAGGGCTTCTCTACTCATCCAAATACGAGTTATCAATTTATCATCATTTCACTGATCAAAAAAACACAACATCAACTTTTCAACAGTTGCTAAACGCTTTTGGACACCACTTTTTATCAACCCCAATCGGTCATCATCCTCTCCAACACCTTCACTCATGCAACAATTTCCTGCTTATATGCTCTCAGGTCTCTCTGCAGAAAGTTAGTCTTCAGAAATCAATTAACCTGCTCGAAGTGTCTCGATTTGGTTTTTTCGAATACCAATCTGTGATCCTGATTTTAATTGGCGATCACTGACTCCCGTGTCCTTTGTCGGGTGACACAGTTGTATCTGGCTGGGTATGGTCAGCATGTGTGCCTTCTATTCTTTTTTTTTTTTTTTTTCTCTCTTCCTCGGGATCTCGTTCGCTCATGTTTTTTCAAAGGTTTCAAGCCACATTCGACCTTTTCCTACACATACAACTCACCCATGAATTGTGCCCGTACCTTTTTTTTTTCCTGCTTTCCCTACCTGAAATTATCCAGGACTCCGATGGAAGTGACGAAGAGTAGGTTACAGAAAGGAAACGAAGGGACATCCGCCATCAAATTGTTGAAGAAGATTGCCAAGACTGAAGGTGTCAGAGGGATTTGGAGGGTAAGTTATTTTTCTTCAGTCTTTGCGATCGATAGCGTGGCTGATTTTGAATGCTTTCATAGGGTTACACCGTATCGCTTGCTGTCTATGGGTTCGTTGTCTTTTAACTATAGTAGACACATTGACAAGTTATAAATCTGATGCTCTTCATGCCTGATCTCTCTGATCAATCCTCCCCAATGATTCTCCAATCTTGATGGTGTTCTCGACATAACGTTTCCAGGCCGTACACGTGTGTTATCCCAGGTTAAACGTTCACAAACCTCTCATTAAGCACCAAGGCTGATCTTCTCATCGTGCGCCTTGTAAAGAGCACTTTATTGGCCAGTTTACGAACAAACTAAAGCTTTCTTTATCCCATCTTATGATCCCACATTCACCGTCCTGTCTCGTCATTCTGATCCTGAATCAGAGGCGACTCCCCTAACTACCAACCTTTCAGGTCGATACGCCCTCTGTGCTGCTCTCAGCTGTATCGTCTCCGCCGGACTCACGCATCCGATCGCAGTACTACAGAGTACAGTTCAGACCTCAGGCGGAATGCACCATTCCTCAGGATCCAAGGTTGGTCAAGCCATAGGACCGATTCGATCTGCTTTAGACCGAATCTGGAAAGAAGGCGGAACAAAAGGTTTCACACGTGGAGCAGTGGCTCGAATGGCTTATATGGTCAGTCTCTTTTCTTTATTCCATTCTACCTCTGGCTTTGACTATAACAGTTGGTCAGCTAGAATTTGGATCAGATTGAGTTTGGTTTATGAATAGACCCTTTTGGACTTATGTTTACAGGTGCCCTCAAATATTATCTCCATGTCAACCTACGAACTCCTTAAAGTTCACTGGGGCGTTTAATAAACTGTCTCTCTTTGTCCATCATGAAATAGTCTTTCTTATTGTTTATACTCCCAATATAGCATGCTAGTCAATAGTACAATAGGACCCCATCGGACTATTTATGCACTGTTATATGTTAAAATTAAAATGGACCTGACAGTGTCGAACTCACTTTTATTCTATATTGAATGCCTGTTGGGATATCAATACAAAGTTGAGGTTCTTTTGGTGGCTTCTTGTTGAAGTGTGGTCAATACACTACTGATCCATGCTATGTACACTACATACTTAATTGACCAACCAACTGCAACAGTTGCATAGCTCTTCACATCTGGACACTGACACCGGTGTTGGCATGCCACAAACATTTTGGACCCTCTTTAGTGCTGTGAAAAGAAAAAATTTCTCCTATCTCATGGCTGGATCTGTCTAGCTCCTGATCTGTCTTCCTGAGACAAATTTGCATGACAATTACTACATTCAATGGGTGACTCCTAGTTAGCAGGTGTCGCCCACGATCTGGAAGTCTCGCTGTGAGAATGAGAGTGTAGCTGTACAGTATTACAGGTGTTGTACATACTGTCTTTGACAAACACCGCAGAATGTCCAGGTGACGTAACTCCAAATGCGACAGTACTATTCCCCTAGCGTGACTGGATAGCCTAGTGGTCAAGGGCAGTGCTTCTAGGACAGTGTCTCAGCTTATGATGAGGTCTCAGGTTTGAATCCTGGTCTAGTCCTTCCTTTTCTGTCACATAGCTTGAAGACTTCTTTTAAAAATTCATTAGATTATTAGGACTTGGTCCCTTCCTTATTTTTTTTTTCTTCTTTTCATTCATTATTAGACTTCGCATTTAAAAATATCTTATGTAACAAAAAAACTGCTCGTAAAAAAAAATGTTTATGATTAACTTGATTTTTAGTTTTATTTATTTTATTTTTTGATTCAACAGGAAAAGTATCTAATAATTGCATTAAGGTTTTCAGTTTAAAATTGCATTAGTTTTTTTTTTTTTTTTAAAAAAAAAATGTTTTTTCAAATTCTGGTTGGGTGGACTTTCTTAGGTGCAGGATGATATTCCTGGGTGGGCTGGTCAGACCTATTTTGGTCTTGGTGGGGTGTGAGACAGCAGATCCCAGCCATCTCCTGGGCTGGCTTGGTTAGCATCAGTGTCCTCTGGCTCCACAGGGAGAACAGAAAACAATATTAAGTATAAAATATTTTGTATTATGTGGGGGTTTCAAAACCTCACAGATCCAGGCCCAGAAAGTGGACCCAGAAGCATTTCCAGGAATATCTGCAGCTGAGAGAAGACCTGTGGGACTGTAGTACTGTTTGAGAAATTGTGTGGGAACTACACCATGGGAGGTGTGTGACATGGGTTCCATGTCCAAGCCAGTGTCACTACATAAGGCATGTTACACCCTGGTGGAGAAGTTTTGGTCATGGCCAACCAAACTTTTTCAGGTGGCACTGACATAGGCCATAAAAGGTGATGTCCTTTGGAGGTCTGTGGTGCCGAATGCATGCTGTGGGGCCACATCCCCCCTGATGTGGATTTCATGTAAGACTTCCTGCTGGCTCCTACCATCAGGAAACCACTTGACCCTCACAATGAGTTGGTAGGCAGGTCCAATGGGTGTGCCCCAGCAGTGACCATCACATCATGGGGGGGTTATACTCCACTCACCAATGACAAAGTGGGCTCTGCTGGATGGATCATTGATCAGGGGTCAATATGCGGCAGCCCAGATTTTTTGGTGGCAGTTTTGTGCCAGTCACATCTGGCTCACTGCCTTTGGACTCAGCTCAAGGGTCTTTTGGAGATAGGTCTGATTGCTGTCTTTCAAGACCTTGAGTTCAAATGTGGAGCTGCCTGAACAGGCCAATTGTGTACAGTGGCACACAGCAAGGGGGTGGGTGAATGTGGTTTAGGGCTAATATTCACTGGGGACTGTTGACGCACAGTGCCGGTCAGGCCATTGCACAAGCAAACACACAAAAAGATTTTATTACTCTGCAGCAATGATTAAAGGTTGAGCTACATGCTCAATGTTATCTGCTTCCAGTATCACACACATGTTCATGTCACATATGTGGAACTTGTATGGTTTCTTTGTTAAATTTCTCCTCTGAAGCACATGGAAGACTCTCCTTTTCCATATCCTTCCACTATCCCAATCAATCACATTGACTCCCACTTTTCTCATAAAATGTGCATGCTTTGAATTCTTCAGGTTTGTTCTAACTCTCTGTGTTTTTCTTTCTTCATAATTTCTCTGCATGAAATGCATTTCTTCCTTCCACTAGCCCAATCACTCACATTGACTCTCATTTTGCTCATCAAATGTGCATACTTGGAATGCTTCAGACCTGAGACTCTCATCTGGCTATGAGCATCCAGTATAGCCTCAGACTATAAATTCCAAGTTACATTGGTTAGGTAACTCTCAAAAAAAGCTTTATTCCCTTGAGAATCAAAAAAAGGTGACAACCCCAAACTCAAAACCTATTCAAATTTAATCTCAAACCTTATCAAGCTTGACCAATGGCAGACATCTCCATCTCTCCACCACAACAGGTGGTTTTCAACAACTTTTCAACCTGGACACCTCTTTCTGCATAACCCCCCTTGGCACTCCTGGTCCCAAATGCTCATTCCTAGACTGGGGATGGGCAGTAATGGTTCACTTTTGTCAACATAAGATTGATTGTGTGCTGAAAGATGTAGATCCCAAGGATCAACCATCTACCTGGGAAGATGACAACATATCTCTCATCTCTATCCTCACTCAAGCATGCCTCAAAGTCAACTACAAGTATCTATGTCCCCATGGAGAAAATGCTTGCAAGGCATGGCTCTTGCTCAAACAGGCTCATCAGGATATTGCCTCAGGAGGATACATTTACTGGCTTCAAAAACTCATTTTGATGCAAATGAAGCCTGACAAAGAAATCAACAACCATATTGACTGGATGCACAAATTCTTGAAAAAACTAGACACTCTTATTGCAAAAGAAAATCCTCTAACTGCAGATGACATCTACCCAATGTCTCTTGTAATATTCATACCATCTGACTGGCTTTCATGCATATCAAACCCCTAAAATCCAAATCAGAAATGTCCTTGACTATTGTCCAAGGTCTCAAAAAAGAGGCTGTACATTTAAAACCTCACCAAATCTCTTTTCATGACAACATCTCAGCTTCCAGATCTCAAATTTTCCAGGCCAATGCTAGCATGCATAAGAATTGTTCATTATGCAACAAGGATGGTCACAACTTGAGCAAATGTCAAACAGATGGTCAGATTCTTAAGGAGGCAAAAGAAGAGTTTGTCAACAAGAAATGAGAGGAAAGAGAGGCATCATCCTTGAGGAAGAAATTCAACACTAAAAAGAAAACCATCAAAACCAGAAAGACCCAACATATGATTCTTGATGTTGGATCCAACTGGGAAAAAAAATGATGATACCAAAGCCACAGCTTCCTATGCTCATATCAGCGCCTTGTCGGAATCCACAACAACAAAACCAAGAGACCGTCTTGTCAACTTGGGTTCCTTGAAATCAATGTTACCTCACTCTGAATGATTGTGCAATTTGAAATCATCTAAGACAAAAATTAGACTAGCCAATAACTCAGCCATCTTATCAACAGAAGCTGGAGTCAAAACCCTCTCACTTGGGAACAGTCTCAAACACTTGACTCTTATTGTTCCTGAATTACAAAAATTGTTACTGTCAGTCTTGAGTCTATGCAACAGCAATCTAGTAGTGGTCTTCAACAAAAACCAATGTAACATCTATGGGAGTTCAGTAACTCTTCAAGCAGCAAAAATCATAGGGGATGGGGAATGCAGAGGAAAATTTTACTACCTTCTGTCAGACTCTAATCACACATCTGTGTTTTCCTCCTCATCCCACTCTAATTCTCTATCTTTAATGGACTGGCATGTACAATTCAACCATGCAGGTCTCTCACCCTTGAGGTGTTTACTGAATTGTCTTGAAATACCTGTAGACAACAAGAATAATAAGGAAGTGAAATGATGCAAAGTCTATATTCAGTCCAAGATGCACCAATCTCCATTCAAATTTTGTGCATCCCACTGAGCCTCAGAACCTGGGGAATTAATTCACTTGGACATGTGTTCATTTGAGGAAGTGGGAAGAGAGGGATACGAGTACTTTGCAACATTCATCAATGGTCAGCCAGCCTTCCTTGCTGTCTACACTATAAAATCAAAGGACCAAACTTTCACCTGTTCAAAAAAGTTTAAAACCTGGTTTAAGAAACATGTGAAACCTCAAGTGAGATGCTGCTGCTCCGATAATGGTGGAAATAATGGGTTGCAGAAATTTTATTTGATTGAAGTGGTTGAGGGCTTTTTCTGAGAGATTGTGCATTTTGTTATATGTGTAAACCAGGTTGTATATAGATATGCTATGGAAGTCAACTTTTAAATCAGTAAAAAAAAAAACAGTGTGACAAAACTTAAATGTGATGCAGAAGATAGATTCTAAGTACTCAGTGAGCCAGGCATCAATGTAGGTTCATTTTAAGCTATGGCATAATATGGGGAAACCATATTCTCTTGTAGCTAACAAATTTTATATATTTTGCACACAGTATGGATACAGTACATATGTAACCAATACTGTAATCAATTAATGTAATATAGAAACACCCATGATCAGGAGTGGTTTCATATTACAGAAAGTTACCATACTGTAACAAACAGTACTCATACTGTAGCATCTCTATGCTTAAACAGGGAACTTGTGTTCATGGACTGCTTCAAGGATATGTTTCTCTTCAATGATATCATTTTTCTCAATCTATCTTTCCATCATCCTATTCTCACATGAGGTTATTTGACCATACAAAAAAAAGAATAAATCTCTAGAATTTCTACTATAAGTGCTGCTTAAAAGAGGAAATGTTGGCTATGAAATGCTATATTTGAGATGTGATCAATTTATTTTCCTCTGGCCATACCCTCCTCCTTATATATCCACTAAGAACAAAATATGTACACACACATATGAACCAAGGCTACACAAATCAAATAGAGAGTCCCCCTCAAAATAAAGCAATGAAATAATGAGATAATGAAGAAATAGAGACTCTCACCAGCACACAGTGCAAAATAAAATGGCAAAATACAATTCACAGCCCATGAAAATCACTAAACACCCAGACAGGCCATTTCTGATACATAATCCCCTCATATCCCACTTTTACAGCCTGCACAGCCCATCAAATCATGCATAGAGCTCATCAGACTCTTCAAAAACTCAGACACTGCTGTAATTTTGTTTGGATGATTTTTTCTGAGAGTTATTTCATATGTAACCCTCCAAAACTGACTCCTGTACACTCCTTTTTAACTTTTACACCTATTTTCCCACCTGTTTCCACTTTCTATGACTACCAGGTACCTGCTAAAGTTCCATTTTTGTATGCAGTGATG
>KE747132.1:0-11458 GCA_000464975.1 Cronartium comandrae C4
TAATGTTTTAACATGTTTTTATATGTAGCTCTTTGGATATTGATGCAATGATAAAACTTTGATAATACATCATTTTCCTGAGCCTTGTACGCAAACTTTGAAATTATTTAACCTTGTTTATCATGAATATTGACTAAGATCACCTTATACTGTGATTTCAAATGATAATTTTTTATGATGGTATAAGGGTTTCTTTTTTGTCTACTTATAAATAATTTTTCTGTATTAATGAAAGTTTTGTGAAATGTGATTACACGCATCGTCTTTCTTTGAACTAATGGGCTATCTCTAATATCTAAGGAGATAGGTTTTCCTGTAGACTCAATATTTGTATTTGAGCTAATAATAGTGGTAATACTAGTCTTTTAATGAAGTAATAGTATGTTTGTGACCACTTTAACATTCCTTGAATTCTCTGGATAAGATTAAATGCCACCATAGAATTCCCTTTTACCTTAACTTCCTTTTTATTCCACCTTATTATATAAGATTTTAACATATTTCCACCTTTAAACCCCTCTAACACGCATTCCACCTCTACCTATACCCTTGTTTAATGTAATAATGTAATCATTATTATTGATTATAGTATTAATATTCAAGATGCTCTTTGTGCACACAACACCGCCCCATGAGATCACTTGACTAGGCTCTCACAGTGTTCAAATTGTGACATTGAGTCACATGGTCGGTACTGGTCAGTCACTAGACTCACACCTTGACCAATTCAATACAGTAGAGCGATCAGGGTTTTGTCCCTTGACATTGAATTTTGTTTTTTGTTATAACTATAATGAAACCTCCCCCAGGTTTCTTCCCAGGTACCACTTATGTATGCCTGGGTTTTGTTGTGGCCGAAACCATGCAAACTCAATAAGGCTTAGATTACACTCGGCTCCAAGTCTATGGATTTACCTGGATGTGGATATAACTCCATATATGTAGTTTTTACAGTACAATAGAGTTCATATGATCATCAATTTTTTTTATGTACTGAAACTGTTTGGGATGACCATTGCCATGATTTGTAATCCATTGCCTGATCAAACTCAAAAGGAGTCATGTCTCCTATCATTCAAACACAACTGAGTGTATGAAAGGAGTGAGTAGAAGAGGAATTCATTGGCCTCAAGCCGTAAGCATTCTCAATGCTATAGCAAGCTGAGTACCAGTATTGAGTTATACAAATGTCTATTTAAAGGATGTCTACTTTCAACCTACGAGTCTCTTTGTCCCACATCATTTGTTTTTGTTTTCTCATTCCTCATTGTCACATCCTTAAGACAAGAGCATTTCTCTGTGCTTAATGTACTCCAAGTCAGTTAGCTATACATATCAAAACATACATTTGTGATGTTATCTCTTGTATCTTGCTCTGGTTGCGGAAGAAGACAAAGTGGCAAGCAAGTTGTAGAACTGACTCAAACAAAACCTATCTGAAGGTGAGGAGTGAGACTAACTCAACAAAGCGCACAAGAATCTGGAATAGAGAAGAGTTGGACTAAAAAGCTTTTGGGAACACTGGGTTCCTCAGGGAATTCTGGGAGCAAAAGTGGCAGGAGCACGACCAGTACCGACCATGTGACTCAATGTCACAAAAAGTGAATGTGACTCAATCTCACAATTTGAACACTGTGAGAGCCTAGTGAAGTAATCTCACGGGGCGGCTACATTCACTAAAGTGACTTGGCCTTGCCCCCGGTGAAATGGATTTGGTCTTTGCCATCAACTTAGAAACCAGCCTAAGAACTGGTACACGAACTAGTTCCCACATACAGTACCGCGGTCCCGCGAATTTTTATTTCTTATTTTTAAAGTGCGTTTTGTTTTTACATTTCACACTGTCACACCTAAGATTTAGGCCTAGCCCCTTAGGGGGTTAAGAAAGAGCCCAAGGGCTAACAGATATCACTATGTACTAGACAAACCGCGATAAAGAATCCGGTAGGCCGTTCTCTGAGGGAGAGGACTATAAACATGCGGGTGAGAGAAATGGAATATCGAAAAGCTATCTAATGGGTGTGAGTGTTGAGCACCCTGAATCGTTGCAGGGTAACTCGTGAGGTATTGGAATCTTCCCGTGTCTTCAATAAATGAGGGCCAAAGGCTTGAAGGCTGAGGGCGTATCAAGTAATTTTGCGGGCTTTCTCTCATTCGTTTTTGTTTTTTGGATCCAATTTTGAGGTCATGTCCAAGTGCCTGATCTTAGTTGGAGCCTGCCTGGCTGCCCCTTTAACTTGAAGGGGCATGGCTCTCAGCTGACAAAATAGTGTATGGGAGCCTGTGCAGGGTCTATGACACTGAGGTCAGTACAGTCTTTACACTGTAGTTCGAGTGAGAGCAAGATGAGAAAAAGATACCTGCGCAGTGGCAGAGGTATGACCGACGTAACGTAGATAGTTAGTGAGGAGTGATGATTTGGTGAAGAAAAAGGAAACAAGCATCACTCTGAAGAGCTATTTATACGTGTCGGAGAGAGAAAATTAAGTCACAACTCGAAAGACCTCACAGGGTCTGTTACATGCTATTGACAGAAAGAGAAAGAAGTGAAACAAAAGAAAGAAAGGAGAAACCGGAGCGATACCGGAGAAAAAAAATAAGGAATTGGAGAAACAGGAGTGTATACGCATAGAATAATGCGTGGGTTCTTCATACCCAAGCAGGCCTGTGGTCAGGCGTCCGGATGCGTCCAATACCAGCTGACTGGTTCCCTTACGTAACCGGTGGGGACATTAGTGACGGTGTGCGAGGTGGAAAAGGGTGTTTAGCGAGCCTAGTTGAGACGTGACGGAGGATTGGCTGGTGCACCTAGTGAGACCCATCAGACTCTAAGACTTTATTCAAAAGTTTGATTGATGTCTTGCCATCCTCTCACCGCGTTCTCGGACGATTGGGCAAGCGGTGAGATATAAATCCTAATATTTAACCAGTTATTTCTTCAGACCTCCCACGACGTCCATTTATGTAAACCACTCTCACTCACTCACTCACTCACGATTTGACTGACGGTGACGGGTTGGAGAGCGTGGGTGAGAGAGAGAGAGAGAGAGTGGAGGCAGAAATGTCACACACTCGACAGCTTCCCTCGCGATTTGCACCAGATTCAATCTCCAGTCCAACTCTTATCCCTTCCTATCCACACCCACTCATCATGCTTTCCACACTCACCATCGCACTTTCCTTCGTTCCTTCTCTCGCCATGGGCCTCACTGCCCTCGACACAGTCCCTTCGATTCTGAACGCGGTATGTGCCAATACCTCCGCATGGCGCGATTCGTAACGGTCCTCTCGCCCAAGGATTTCCATCCACGGCTTTGGTCAGACATACGGATGGCTCTTCTGCAAACACGCTGACCAGCGCTCCATCTTTTGGATTGCTAGACTGCCCTCCCAGAATGTGCTTTGACGTGCACACTCGACGTGGCTCCGACCACAAAGTGCACTCGTCAGCTCTTCCTTCGCAAAAGGACTTTTCGTCGTCGTATTCAAACACAAGAGCGTGCTCGGTGGTTGACTTGTTTTCATCCTTCCTTCTAAATATCACCTGTGTAGACTCGGCCGACATCAAATGCGTATGCACCGATCACGACTTTAAGCTCAAAGTGGAAGCATGCTGTAAGTCATAGCAAATTGTCCATAACCAGCGCTTCATAATATAGACTTGAAGTACTTTGAAAACCTCTCTCACACGCTGCCTTTGTACTTGCTATCCTGTCAATCAATAGACAAGAAGGTACAGTAACCCAAGTCCATTTAACTTGGTTCCACCCAGCTTGCACGTTGCAACAATTTCATTAAATGAGTGACTACCTCACATACAGACTTGCGATGAAGCAGCACATAAAGCAACGACTGCATACGATCTAAGCGCCTGTGCCTCTGCTGGCTACGGAGGACAGTCCACTGTATGTAGACTCCCGAGCATTGTCCACCTCATTCGCAAGACTCACTACATTGCCAATTTACAGACCCACCCAGTCCCCAAAATTCCCAATGCCATCAATGCAACAATCTCCGTTCCTACCAATCTCAGCTTGGCCAACTCCAGCTCTGTCAATTCCAGTCTCTTGAATTCGACTTTTGCAAACGCTACTTCTTCTCTCACCAGCATTACAAATTCGTCTCATGTTGGCATGGGAAATTCTAGCACGGTTTTGCCCAGCACAAATCGCTTCAACCAATCCTCTCCAATTAGTACACCTCCCAACACCACAACCAGCGGTGCGCGTAAGTGATCGGTAGAGCTTTATTTTATTCTCTCTTGGCCTCTGACACATCTCCGACTCGTAGGTTCTTCAGCACCGAACTCTGGCTCAGCATCGAGCTCTGGCCTGTCCGGCCTCAACCTTGCCCTCGCAGCTGCTACGATCTATGTAGCCGGCTCGATCTTGAATGTCTGACCGAATTTTGGACCACTTTAAATTCAATACTTATCATTTACTGTCGTTTCTGTCTTCAGGATAGTCATATGCAATTTGATTTTTCTTGACACTATCAATTGAACAGCAGCAACAAAGCTTCAACATTTGTGAAAGTTATTCTTTCTCTTTCATGTCCTTATCAGTTGGTTGGTGGAAGTTACTGCAGCTTTTGGGAATCTCTGGTGTCTTTTGAATATGAAAGGAGAAAACTCGAAATGAGATTTCATGTGTCAGTATGTATTGTGATTCTGGATAAAAAGTATTTCAAGTGATTGCTGTGCTACATACATTTGTTTTCTCTTTACTGATCACAAGACCTAACTTGGTGATACTCAGAATATCTCTATTTGTATAACTGGTGAGTTAGCCGTCAAATCCAAAGGCTAATCATCATATTTAAACATTTGGATTCGACAAGAGATTGAAAGAAGAATGTTTTCTTACCAATCTCTATGGCTGATTCACAGGTTATGAGCCCAGTGACATCCAGAACATTTCTTAGCCAAACTATTCTTCAAACTATCATTGTCAATTCAAATATCCTCAAATCCTTTTGCTAAACCACAAAAATTTCCCAAGAACATCTGGAAGACATAGACATTCCTTCCCCTTCCCCATCTACATCCTCATCTGAAGATCTACATCCCAAAGATACCAGATCTGGAGATCTGAACATTGAAGATCTCCGCAGTATTGTAATGATACAGATACGCATAGATAGAATTGTAAAAGCATCTAGAGACATTACCAAGACAACGTATGCTTGTAAGATATGATAGTAACAGTTGTGATAAGATGAGCGTGATCCTGTAACTCGTTGTAGATGTTGAACCATTGTAGATAAGAAGAAACCTTGTATATAAGTTACCCTTCTCTTAGAAGATAGTTTTTCTTTTTCTTTATCGAAACATTTTGTTAATATTCATACCTTTCTAAATTCTCGTTCTCTCTATACTACTATAAGCATCCTCGGGTCGTAATACTAGAGCCATTACAAGTATCTCACCACCATCCAAATATAGTGATTCCGACACTTCAACATCGACCTCGACTCCACGTGTAAATTGACCCATCACACTTCCCGATACCACTCAATTTTTCTTCTCTTCCCTCTTTGACTCAGAAATGTCAAACGACGTGGTGCAAGGGAATCTAACTTCCAAGCTAACTATACTCGAAAAGGGTAGTTTCATTCGATGGAAGTGTCACTTACTAAATCACCTCACTGCTCAAGAATCAGATCAATACCTATTGGAGACAGTACCTATTCCTTTGGAAACAGATCCCAAAAATAGGCAAAAATACTGACTGGAACAAGCTTGCGTTATGGAGATCCTCGAAAATTCTGTTGACGCCGAGAACCAACAATGGATCAGAAACACTTCCAATCCAAAGGTGGCATACGAGGACTTCTGCGCCCAGCATGGAAGCAATAGTAGTATTTTAACTGCCTCCATTATACTTTAACTAACTGCCCCTCGACTACAACTCGGTCAAACATTGTCAGATTTCTTGAATCATGTACAAGGTCTACACAATTTGTACTTGGACTATGTATTGAACGATCCAGAGATGTAGATTTCTTCAAAAATCTTGGCCATATTTTTCTTGAATAGCCTGCCTGATCGATATGAAGCAATAACCCAGCATTTCTTGTCCAACTTATCCTCTCTAAAACGCTCGGATGTTTTTTTTTTTCTAGATTGCATATAGAGGCATCAAGAACATCTAGTGCCAAATAAACATCTGTATTTGTCTCACAAACTCCCCAGTTAAATCATAGGTCTCCAAATCCTACAGCTTCTTGTCCTCAATTGGCTGTCGGAAAGAATCCTAAAGATTGCTGCCACTTACCGTTTCATGAGCAGCTTAATCACACTCAGTCCAATTGTCATCAACAAGCTTCAGGCACCCCCATATTCAAAAAAATTCCAACTACTTCCCTGAAGTCTTCGACTAGTCTCACCAATACTCAGAAAGCTAGACATTACGATGAAACTGAAGAGGCGAAGGAAAAACATTCAGCCAATCTGGTGATATATGAAAACAAATCGGCTAATCTAGTGACATATGAAAACAAATCGGCTTATATAGCACATTCAATTAATTCAATCTCAGAACGTACCATCATAGCTGATTGTGCAGCTACAAAGCACATGTCCGGGGACAAATCCCGTTTCATGGAATTGCATCCAATTCCTCCAATCAATATAACAGGAGCTTTCGGATCTGGTCAGCCAGCTACACATATTGGTACAATGATAATCCCTGGACACAGGACAGGAACTAACATACCGATAAATCTCACGATTCCTAATACGTGATACTGCAAATCGCTTCCAGTTACATTGCTGTCACTACATCAGCTGGCTGAAGACAGATGTAAATTTTATGGAGACTTAGAAAAGCTTACTATTGACAGTTTACCAGGAGAATCCAGCATTTCAGCTGTGAAAAATGTTCAAACTTGACTCTGGGAAATTAAGGTGCGGCCTCGAATCTCAGGTCTACTACACAAGGTCGATGCTGACATTTGGCGCTCACATTTAGGACATAGTAATAATGAATACATAAACAGCCTGGCTTCAGATGGTCTTATTTGACTCAATTGACCTTCACTATCCCCAGGGTGTGTCACATGTCAAACAGCTATAATTCACCGACTTCCTTTTCTTTCTACCTTTTGGGTTGCATCTACACCTTTTTTTTTGTATTCACTCGGATGTTGCTGGACCATTTCCTGCTTCTATCGGTGGAAGTAAGTATATAGTCTCATTCATAGATGATTGTACCGGATATGTCTCTGTATTGATAATACAAAACAAGAGTGATGTATTGAACTGCTTTATAAAAATAAAAAAACAATGTTGAAAATTTATTGGAAAGAAAAATTAAAATTTGAAGATCTGATAGAGGGGGAGAGTATATCGGGAGAGATTTCAAATCTTTCCTAGAGGAAAAAGGTATCTCTTCGGAACAAGCACCAGCCGAGAATCCACAACATAATGGAGTAGCGGAAAGATTTAACAGGACACTTGGAGAGCCTATGTGTTGTATAATGATACATGCAAACCTACCACCTTCATTTTGGGCTGAAATCTGTTACTCTTCTGTTTTTATTATTAATCGGTTGCCAAACACCCAACTCAAGGGTGATAAACCATGACATAGGTGGGTTGAGATGATTCTTGGCCAAGGTCTCTCAAAAGTAGATTTGTCCATGCTGAGGACCATAGGATGTTCTACTACAGATTTACCTCCTAGGCTGACTCATACCAAGCTTCAACCTCGCAGCAGATCTAGAATTATGCTCAGAGATGAGTCAGGGTGGATAGCATATAGCATTTGAGATACATTAACTCAAAAGATAGTGGTGACTTGAGATTTCATATTTAACAAACATTTATTTCCTTACCTGAAGGAAAAAATCCATTTCCAATAGCAATTGTTTCTGTTTCTTTGACAACCTCTTCCCTAGTTTCTCCAATGTCAATCTTCACCATGCTTTGGATCATTTTTCTACTGATGACATGTCCATAGGCACCTCACCAGCTCCACTTGAGACAGAAACAGAATCTGTCATTCCTTCCATTATCTCTTCAATAATCCCATCCCAACCAAAACAATCTCATCGAGAACTGACACGTTATGAAAACCTGGTCGCGAATCATACCACAACCTCAGAAAATGATACCCCTTTCTATTCGAAAGCCATGAAGTCTGCTGATGCTTCATCATGGCATGATGCGATGATTACTGAATATAACTCTCTGGTTTCTCACCAGGTTGGGATTCTGGTTCCTAGGCCATTGGGGGCACATGTATTAGGAGGAATGTGGATTCCTTGACGCAAACAAAATGAATTAGAAAAAAAAAATCGAAATATATAAGGCTAGATGGGTGGCTTTAGGAAATCATCAGGTACCAAGTGAAGACTTTGAGGAAACCTATGCATCCGTTGGGAAATCTGAAACTTTTAGGCTTTCAGTTGCTATAGCGGTTTATCTTGAATGTAAAATCCATCAATTTGACATCATCACTACATTTTTACATGGAATAATCAAAGGACTAGTCTATTTCTGTCAACTTAAAGGATTTGAAGAAAAAAGGAAAAGAGAGCTGGGTCTGGCAGCTTGGAAAATCTTTATACGGTACAAGGCAAGGCACACACAATTTTAGTAATGATCTTTGAGAGAAGCTTACAGATGTCAGTTTTACTATTTCAAAATCTGACGACTCCTTATTTGTACTACACAATGGAAATGAATTTATATACTTACATATGCATGTTGATGACGGATTCCTCATAGCATCATCAGATGAATTCATACTTAGAATGAAAGATCAGCTACTCAAATCATATGAACTCAAATTGAAGGCATGCCCAACACTCCATGTCAGGTCAGTGCTTCTTTATGGCAACCCTCCTAGCTATTTCAAGCTGGGTTTGAAGCTAAATTAAGCTTCAGACTCAGGGATAGCAACAGGAAAGTCCATACTGGTACCACCAAGTACAGACTACAGCTATTTGACCTCTAATAAGAGGATTTATTAAGACTCTTAGTTGAATTACAAGGTGCCTTGTCTTATAACTGGGCAAACAGTTATCTGCAAGAGCCAAACTCTGGAAAAATACAGGCTTCAGCTGAAGGTAACAGCTCTTGCTCCTTCCTGTATTGGTGTTCTTTGTCTCTAACCCCTGATGAGTCTTCACTTATCAAGGGATCTTGGAGATGAAGGTCAATCAAACCTTGTTTCAGGAAAAGACCTCTCTTCTATTAACACCTATTGAACCTTTGTACTTATTGAGCAGATACTTATTTACTTTTTAAGTTATCCTCAATGTTGTATAAGTGGTTCTTAGTTTGGTGTGTGTGATAAAAGGTGAGGAGAGGAGCTCACTTCTGAGCAGGGAAGGACAGGGTTATATACCTTTCAGGCTCCCTCCTCCTCACTTTTAAGATATGGACTGGCTTGTGGGGCACTCATGCTACTACAAGGCCATGTGGGCCAATCTGTGGTTGGTTACTGTTATGGCAGGACCTGCTAGTTGGCCCCTGTCATAAGTATATATTATGCTTATGACTCTTGAAACTGAGCCTGAGGTGTGGTTTGATTATTACACCCCTTATTACATATGTAATAAATATGTTACACTATGTTTCTACATGTGTACATTACTTATGGCACATGTAATATCTATGTTACACTATGTTTCTACACATGTACATTACTTATGGCACATGTAATATCTATGTTACACTATGTTTTTACATGTGTATATTATGTACAACACATTTAATATCTATGTTACATTATGTTTACTATTCCTGGTTACCAGGTACCTATCTTGTTTCAGTCTGTGGGACTGCTGTGCAGTCCTCAGGGCTGACACTTCATTTGGGTGTACACTTATCATACAATGCAGACATATCTATTTTCTTGGACCAATCTCACTACCTTAACAACATACTCAATAGGTTCAACATGGAAGATAGTACTGCAGTTCCTACACCTCTAGCAATAGGCACTGTTTTAGAATTTGGTACTCAGGTAGAAAGGGATGAAGCAGCTCACCTTCCTTATCTTTCACTTATTGGTTCAATAGGTTATGTTGCAATTAATACCCAACCAAATATATATCACATGCTGTCAGTACCTTATTGAAATACAACTCATGTTACACATTGAAGAATTGGAATTCAGCAAAGCATGTGCTTCAATACTTAAAGGGTTCAATCAATTGTGGCATCTTATTTGACATAAGCATAAACCCGATATTAGAGGGTTTTGGGGATGCAGACTATGCAAAAAATCAAGATGACAGAAGGTCAATCACAGGATACTTATTTACTTTTGGAAGATGTGCTATATCATGGAGAAGTAGGAGACAAAGATCAGTAGCTTAATTGATAATGGAAGCAGAATGTATGTTGATTTTGGTCTGCTCTTGATATGCAATTTGGTTAAAAAATTTAGGACAGTATTTAATGGTAAATTGTGGTCATAGTTTTTTCTATATTTAATAGTGACAAGGTTATGAAGTTATTCAATGATAATAATGGAACAGTTATTCTAACAAAGGATGCAGTAATTAAGGACATATCTAAGCACATTGATGTCAGATATCATTTTATTTGAGATCAAGTCAAACTGAAAACAATAAATGTTAATCACATCCCAACAAATCTTATGCCAGCTGATGTTTTTGACAAAAATAGTAAGCAAAGAGATTTTTACGCACTGCTGTGATCAAATCAACTGCATAGAGAATTCTGATGAAGGGGGAATGTCAGTATGTATTATGATTCTGGATCAAAAGTATTTCATCTGATTGCTGTGCTACATACATTTGTTTTCTCTTTACTAATCACAAGACCTAAATTGGTGAGACTCAGAATATTTCTATTTGTATAACTTCTGAGTTGGCCATCAAATCCAAAGTCTAATTATCATATATAGACATTTGGATTTGACAAGAGATTGAAAGAAGAATGTTTGCTTACCAATCTCTATGGCTGATTCACAGCATGTACATAGAATGTACAAAATCCCAAGTATATCACCTTTTCAAAAGTCAAAGGTGAATAAGGGATGAGTGTAGTTTGTAGTGATGTGGAATGCAAAGCTGGAGTGGTGTAGAATCAATGTAGAACAGGTGAATGTGGGGATTGGTCAATAGGCTATGTCACAATGAATTGGAAATGAGTCCATGAGGAATCCGTGAGAAACCCATCCCGTGTCTCTGCCAGACAGCTGTCTAGCCCAAAGCAGTTACAGTCAGATCCAAAGCAGGCAAGCAGTGATCACCCTTGGAAATGTCAAATTGGCAACATTCTGAATCAGTCATCCAAAAACTGAATTCAAACACCAGGGGAAAGGCCAAGTCACTTTAGTGAATGTAGCCGCTGGGGAACTCCCAATGTGGGCAGAGCTTGAGTAGGAGATCTTTGAATTCAACAACCAAGAGACAACTTTACTACTCTATGGCAGATTTATACTTCAACAGATGTTTTAACAGGTCTTACCCTGGAAAG
>KE747278.1:2642-17250 GCA_000464975.1 Cronartium comandrae C4
TTTTTTTTGATTTTTTCAAAAATCCTATACATTTTTGAAATGTATGCGGTACGATGAACCAATGCTCAAAAGTTTTGTGCAAAGATCCGGGTTTCCGCGAACCACTCTCTTGCGACACAGGTACCGAAATAGGTAGTGAGTGTTTAATGAAAATATTGATCTCGGATGAACAAGGCCTTCTCAAACTCAAGAAATCTTTGTCCTGTTTCTTAGTATTTAGGTGGTGTTTCCCTGGAAATGCTTACTACAACAAGGAAGAATGGCTTCATAAGATCCCGTAAGCCTTCATACACGTAATCCTTTTGAAGTTATCTTTCCACCACAATGTCGACTTTGACTCTACTCTTCTGAAGGATACAACCATTGCAGGTGAAGGAGTGAGTTCAAAACCTCGATGTCCTTTTATTTTTCTTTCTTCTTTCCATCCACTGCCGTCAAATTTGGCTCGGCTGTCAACGTTGATATCCCAGTACGAGCAGTACCCGGATGCACGAATCCGAGCTAGCCTGGGTTCAATTTGACTCGAAGAGTCACTCTGGACCAGGGTTGCCTCGGATTCCGCATTTCGGCTCCAAGTACTGCTCGGAGCTATCCAAGCCAAACATGTTGGTGATCATCTCCCCTGTCCCATGCTATTTTTCAAGTATTTGAAAGAAGCTGAGTGTATTTATATTTGTTGTCCGGTGGATTCTAACTATGTCAGGGTTGATGTATTCTGAGCGGCTAAATAAGGGCTTATTCTCGAGATTACACTAACTCTGAGCACTCTTAGAGATTCAACAAGTCAATCAAGACTTGCTTAAATAGATAAAAGCACAAAAATTAATTGAAAGAGATGATAGCTAAATTCAAGGAGGCTCCAAGGCAAGGACATATTCAGAGCTGGGGGTAAATGATGGGTAGCTTCAGCTCTAAGATGATTAGACATCGTTTTAACTTTTGAGTAAGATAAAATTTGATTGGTTAAAAATTAATTTATATCATGATGATTGTTTAGAAAAACACAAGAGAGAGACAAGTATTTATAGAAAGACTGAGAGTAAGAGAAACAAAGGAAAGTTACCAAGTCATGAGAGAAACCAGGAAATCCACCAGATTTCAAATGAATGAGTAAGCAATCAATGAGGCAATGAGAAAGGATGAGTAATAGGAACAACAATGAGCCTAAAGTAATACCAGTGCTGTCATTAAAATGTAGAGAAGCCAAGACTCATAGTCAAATCCCTAGACCTTCTGTCTTCCATTCCACCAGATGGGGACAGTTAGTTTTAGATGAGTCTGCACAGTGTGTGACCAATACATGTGCACAGTCCAACTGGAATCAAAACCACATGAAATTGTCTCCTTTGTCACTGTATCAGTTCCATTGGCACAAGCATGTCAAACAATGCTTATAAAGCAACTGAAATTTTCCTATACCTCATCCTCACACGTCCAACTCTAGGTCTCTTTTCCATCTGAGAAAAGAGACTGTGAGTGACCCCTTCTTTTTTCTTCTTATCTTTCTCTATTCCATTCACATAATCTGACCTTAATTTTCACTCTGTATGCATACCTTTGTTGCTTTAACATGTTAGTTTCACTCTATTTCACAGATCAGGAGCATAGTTCACTCATCATCATCTTGCCACTTTTTCCATACCCAACCTAAGCTTAGGTACTGAACAGCTTCTAAGCTTAATTAAAATTTGTCATCTCACCTGCATCTGTTTCATATTCTAACATTCTTTTTCTCTAATTCTTTCTCTTTCTCTTAGGTCAACATCGTATTCAGGGCAAGATTCAAGGACAGAACCTCACTAACTCACCCTTATACATATCCATCAAGTTCATCTGTTCTCAAACACTCACATCCTTTAACCATGCGATAGGCTTATATGAGTCTGTCCATCTGATTACAAAAGCAGAAGTTCATGTGAAACTAGCAAGAGAGAGATATATTGAAAAAGGAATAGCAACCACAACAACATATGCAAGGGCTCAATCCACAAAGCCCTTTCCCACTTTAGCATAGAGATGCTACAATATGGGTACTGATTGTTACAGTACATTAACTATATTTAATACATTACCACTCATGAATACAAGTGGTTATCTATTACTGCAAATAATTACAGTACTGATTTCATACATAATGTATCAGTACTGTGTGTAAAATATATGCAATTTTTCAGGAGAAAATCTGGTTTCCTCAGATTGTGTCCTAGCTGAAACTTCCCCAGACAATAAAAAGATAGTAAATGATCACAGTAATGGTTACATATGTAATGTATCATTACTGTATGTATGATATATGTAATCTGTCAGACATGAGACAATATGGTTCCCTCAGATTGTGCCCAGGCCAACAGGTCTAGTCATTCTTTTTCTGGCACATAGCTTTAAGAAGTTATGAGCCCAGTGTTACCACTGTCATATTAGGTTTTGGGTAGGCTACTCAACATGTGACTCTACATGCACAGCTCACAGGGGGATTTTGAAGTGTGGTCAATACACTACTGACCCATGCTAGGTCCATTACACACAGTTGACTAACTAACCATAACAGTTGCATAGCTCTCCACATCTGGACACCAACTGAATAGCCTAGTGGTCAAAGGCAGCGCTTCTAGCACAGTGTCTCAGCTTATAATGAGGTCCCAGGTTTGAATCCTGGTCTAGTCATTCCTTTTCTGGAAGATAACTTCAAGAGAGATTACTAACCCTCTTTTACAATCAGGAGTTTTTTCAGAAAATCCTATGACTACATAAAACTAACAAGAAACATTCTATTAATCAGACTGCTAAAAAACTGCAAGCCACTTATGCTATATTTCAGGTCCGACAAGCCAACAAAGGGAGAAATAGGAAAAAAGCACTTCGCTGACTTATATCAACAAGAGCCACAACTAAAGAAACACTTGGTGTATTTTCCATAACTAGAAAAGTAAGAGAGAACCAAGGACCTGACAGAAATACCCTTCATTAACCTCCACATCAAACTTACTGTCAGCCTTGAGGACAACCTGGTAGTCCCACAGGCTGTTAAGCAGTAGGATTACATATAGTAACTATATGTAATCCAATAAGAACACATGTAAAAACAGATATACATACATGAAGTAACAATGTACATATTTAATATATCAAGTCACATATGATGGAAATATGTAATGTATCAAGATACATATAGTAAACACATGCAATGTATTAGATTACATATGATGAACATATGTAAAGTGTTAGATAAATAGGAGGAGCATATGTAAAAATGAATAGTCACAACCCAGGCTCAGTATCAAGAGCCATGACCTATGTACACTTATGATAAATCCATGTATTAGGCCTTGTAACTAGTACAAGAACCACAACTGGGCCCAGTATGACCAGAACCAATGGCTGGACCAAAACATCTCTATATTGAGGGAAGAACAAGTATATAAACCCTTTAAGGCCAAATCGTTAGCGGCATGTCATTGACATTCTATGTAAACAGTTTCAGACTTGAAGCTCACCCTCTCCGAATGAGAACAAGACGGTTACCTAGATTTGGGGTTACGTTGGGCAATGGATAACAAGCGTCGTCTGGGGTTGTGGTGGAATTTGCAGTATGGTGGACCAAAAAAGTCCCATTGAAAGGTTCGGCGGTGTAGTAGTCTATCTGTCGCCCGCTTGAAGTTTTCAACTTGGAAGCAAGCAACCCTGTGGACTCCACTGATCCCACCGAGATAGCACCTGCGGCTGATGCGGGAGTCGAACCATAAAAGAGTCCCTCCTACGAATCAACGAATGCTACTTCAACATACGTCGCAAAACAATGAAATTATCCGCATTACACTCACGCTTCCCTCGTTTCCCGCAGCAAAAAAAATCGTAGCTCCCTTTTTATCTACTAGCAGGTTTACTACGTCCATCAACAGCTCACCTTGCCCCCATCCTCCAGGACCACCGATAGAAGCAGATATAATATCCGCGCCATCGCGGTGAGCGTGAAGCAGTGCAGCAAGGATCAGGTCATCACTTGTACCGCTTTGTTCTCCGCATCCGAAGACTTTCGTTGTGTAAAGATGTTAGTTTGAAGGCATCCTTCACGCTCCTTGAAATGAATGGGCACTCACCTCTGTACATGCCAACTTGGGCGCCAAATGCCACACCTCGAAATCCTTGTCCAACGTCTTGTGCGCCTAATATCCCAAACACATGAGTTCCGTGGGTCTATGTTCAAGGTTAAGCTCATGTCACCTCAAAAATGTAATTTTATTGCAGGAGGATCGCGGAGAGCTTACCCCACAAGCAGTACAAGGGCTTTCACGAGGCTTGGGAGCACTTCTACTATTAAAGGAATCCCCCACCAAGTCCCTTCCAAAATGGACTTGAATGGCCGGGTGAGTGCAATCGACCCCGGAATCGATGAGCGCCACTTTCACACCACTTCCGTTTATTCCCATGCGGTGAAGCTCATTTATTTTCGTCTGCACTTGAGGTGGGTATTTTTTTAGTGTGGAATTGATTACAGCCTTCACGGTACTTTGATAGGTAGGTGCCAAAAGCTTTAGCTTGTTGACCGGACTGATTTTCTGATATAATGGTGCAGACATATTTCAGCCCCAAGTCCGCCGAATAATTAGCTTTCCGACATCATGTTTTGACATACCTGAACATGTACCGATTTCTCTAGCCTAGAAATATCTTCTTTGTTCTTGAGTGTAATTGAAGCGCCATAAAACACATCGGGTACCAAAGTGGTAAAATCTTGAAACACCTCATGATCTATTTCTACTTCTTTAAGGTGGTCCTGGAACTCTTGCAGCGACCTCTGATAATTCAGACAAGATGCAATAGAGTTCTATCAGCTCAAAGTTATTCGACCTTTTCCGAAAGATCTCCCTTGCAAAAAATTACAGCTAGCTTCTTTTCTTACTCAACTGATTTGTGAGGGTCAAGCTTGACCATAAAACGTTGAGAGGAATCCGTCTTCGTTTCTTCTTGACCTATCATAGAGCTAATTAATGTGCAAAACCCAGCCCATATGATCAAATACGATAATATAAATCTTTGAGACATTTCGAAGGCGTTCGCAAAATTGTACGATTTAGGTTGGAGTATTTGAGGGTTATCAATTTAGGAACAGGCCAACATCAACCAAAGAAAAACAATAGCCGTGACTCAGAATGCATAATAAATCAGTCACAAGAAGTTGTTTAAATATAAAAGATGGATGGCATTATTTCCAAAGGATCGTTTCTCGTAATGGAATCTGTCTTGCTGAAAATGAAAAATCTCAAAAAGGAGGTGAGGTAGACAACGGATGGGGTCAGGAGATTTGCGTTGGTATCTTCCAGGCACTTTGAAGGCGAAGTCTCCCCCAGTCGACTATCTTGTGTGACTATTCTCTCCTGAGTCTCAATCGTGCTTTGCTTTACCATACTTGACTGTAGATCAATCATGAATTCACCTTGTCCGATAGGCTCTGATCACTTCCAGTTAGTATTTCCGGTATTCACAGATAGTTCAGATAGGGTACAAGCGTACAATCGGTGTAGGCTTCATGTTATGAGACTGCAAAAATCCAAAAAAAAAAAATTCTATTCGGCATGTCTTGACAGTCAAGTCTGACCATCAGATCAGGAAGTAAGAAAAGAATCAAACCGGCCTTGGAACGATGGGTTCTTGACTATTTAAAATGAGACTGTTGAATGTACTTGTGTGTGAGACAGTTATAGATTGGCATACAACAGACGTTGATACGGATGGTTGAGAACCTTGGCACTATAATTGCAATTCTGAAAATGAATTCACGCCAGTACTAACAGACTTGAAATCTCCTCGAGTAGTTATCTGAAATGCAGGTCATCATTCAGTGAGGGAAGGAATTCTTTTAATACGTTCTCTGTAATTTTTGATTCCTTCTATATCATGAGAATGGCTTCATATCACCCTCATAATATTGCAATCGTCTTCGGGTTTCAAAAGTCTGAAGTAGCTTTGAACATTTTGTGATGCCATGATTGCCTGGTGTTGGAGATGTAAGAATTGTTTTAGAATCATGCTCCATAGAGGCGTTTCTGGCTAGTATTAGCTACTCCTCAGAAGATGACACTTGACAGAATCTCTGTCCATATATTCAAAGCATTCAAACTTTTTGAGAGATCAAATGGGTTCAGGGGAGGTTTCATTTGTTCAGTTGCGAAGGTGCTCATATACTCTGACACCGGTTGTGAGAAATTCGAAACAAATTGCTGGTGGACGGTGGCATATCGCTCCCAACCTGGGGAAATTGAAATGCAACTTGACATACCTGCAAGGCCAACTGCCCTCCGGGGTTGCTGCACAGACAAAGGAAGAAACGAAGTAGGGTGACAGTAAATTTAAGGAAGCGTTCTACCTGCTATTAAATCGTCAAGGCATCTCAATCGCTTTCGTCGTCGAGCGACGGCGAGGCGGGCACTGTGATCAAGGGTAGGAATCGAATTTGGTCTCTAGAATAGATAGCTGAGGTAATCGTCGGTGGCGCAGCTCCGTCGACAGACTCACACGCAGTCCCCATGCCTACTATCCAAGGTTGGTATGTACCGAAGCAAGCTGTCTAAGTGCTTATACCACCTCTTCACTTCACCCTCACGGGCTGTGAACTAATGCTCCCTTGGTCATAATGTATGGCTTTGAAGCTGCCTACCCCCATGGATCTTTGCCCGACATATTCACGCTGATCGTCTCACTTACCGACTGTTCTCGCCCACGTCCATAACCTATCTCTCCTAATCTTACACCCCTTTCTGGAATTGGGTCTGACTTATAACATAATAACCTGCAATTGACCCCTGATCAACATGTCTAGATATCTCCAATTCATATGTTTTTTGGCTGCACAAATTTTCTTCACGTGGGCAGGCCCCCCACCAAGTTTTGAATGTGCTGAAACCCTCGCTCGTACTTGGAGGGGAGGAGATAACAAACTGAAAACCGGTTGGTGTAAGTAGTGGTCGAGGGGTTTCATGACAAACTAGCACAAGGATTGTAAAGAGGGCTCTACAAATACTTTGGCCTGATGAATTTGCTCCGTTTTACCTCAAGTGTGTGTTCCAAAAAAAGGCAATCCAGTAGTTCTTTTTTGCACAGAGCGTGTCAAGGGCATTAGCAAGTTCTTATTTTCTCTTCTCAGGATTTCAAGTATGACGGACAAAATATTCGGCTGACATGCTTCATTTCATGGAATTCATGTATATTTCTGGTATTTGTCTTGATTGACATTTTTGTTCTACCTAAAACCCAATAAGGCGCATCATCTTGTACCGAACGCAATAACCCTTCAGAGGTAGTCCTGTCAAACTCCGCCTGTGAATCTGGCTATTCACAAGTCTCGGACAATACCGGAAAAGCTCAGGCTGCGAAAGTGGACGACGCCCCCATCAAACAATGTCAGTAGGCTCAAGGATTTATCCATTTATTACCAAAGAGTCTGATGAGACGCTCACCCTTTTTTTTTTGATTTTTTCAAAAATCCTATACATTTTTGAAATGTATGCGGTACGATGAACCAATGCTCAAAAGTTTTGTGCAAAGATCCGGGTTTCCGCGAACCACTCTCTTGCGACACAGGTACCGAAATAGGTAGTGAGTGTTTAATGAAAATATTGATCTCGGATGAACAAGGCCTTCTCAAACTCAAGAAATCTTTGTCCTGTTTCTTAGTATTTAGGTGGTGTTTCCCTGGAAATGCTTACTACAACAAGGAAGAATGGCTTCATAAGATCCCGTAAGCCTTCATACACGTAATCCTTTTGAAGTTATCTTTCCACCACAATGTCGACTTTGACTCTACTCTTCTGAAGGATACAACCATTGCAGGTGAAGGAGTGAGTTCAAAACCTCGATGTCCTTTTATTTTTCTTTCTTCTTTCCATCCACTGCCGTCAAATTTGGCTCGGCTGTCAACGTTGATATCCCAGTACGAGCAGTACCCGGATGCACGAATCCGAGCTAGCCTGGGTTCAATTTGACTCGAAGAGTCACTCTGGACCAGGGTTGCCTCGGATTCCGCATTTCGGCTCCAAGTACTGCTCGGAGCTATCCAAGCCAAACATGTTGGTGATCATCTCCCCTGTCCCATGCTATTTTTCAAGTATTTGAAAGAAGCTGAGTGTATTTATATTTGTTGTCCGGTGGATTCTAACTATGTCAGGGTTGATGTATTCTGAGCGGCTAAATAAGGGCTTATTCTCGAGATTACACTAACTCTGAGCACTCTTAGAGATTCAACAAGTCAATCAAGACTTGCTTAAATAGATAAAAGCACAAAAATTAATTGAAAGAGATGATAGCTAAATTCAAGGAGGCTCCAAGGCAAGGACATATTCAGAGCTGGGGGTAAATGATGGGTAGCTTCAGCTCTAAGATGATTAGACATCGTTTTAACTTTTGAGTAAGATAAAATTTGATTGGTTAAAAATTAATTTATATCATGATGATTGTTTAGAAAAACACAAGAGAGAGACAAGTATTTATAGAAAGACTGAGAGTAAGAGAAACAAAGGAAAGTTACCAAGTCATGAGAGAAACCAGGAAATCCACCAGATTTCAAATGAATGAGTAAGCAATCAATGAGGCAATGAGAAAGGATGAGTAATAGGAACAACAATGAGCCTAAAGTAATACCAGTGCTGTCATTAAAATGTAGAGAAGCCAAGACTCATAGTCAAATCCCTAGACCTTCTGTCTTCCATTCCACCAGATGGGGACAGTTAGTTTTAGATGAGTCTGCACAGTGTGTGACCAATACATGTGCACAGTCCAACTGGAATCAAAACCACATGAAATTGTCTCCTTTGTCACTGTATCAGTTCCATTGGCACAAGCATGTCAAACAATGCTTATAAAGCAACTGAAATTTTCCTATACCTCATCCTCACACGTCCAACTCTAGGTCTCTTTTCCATCTGAGAAAAGAGACTGTGAGTGACCCCTTCTTTTTTCTTCTTATCTTTCTCTATTCCATTCACATAATCTGACCTTAATTTTCACTCTGTATGCATACCTTTGTTGCTTTAACATGTTAGTTTCACTCTATTTCACAGATCAGGAGCATAGTTCACTCATCATCATCTTGCCACTTTTTCCATACCCAACCTAAGCTTAGGTACTGAACAGCTTCTAAGCTTAATTAAAATTTGTCATCTCACCTGCATCTGTTTCATATTCTAACATTCTTTTTCTCTAATTCTTTCTCTTTCTCTTAGGTCAACATCGTATTCAGGGCAAGATTCAAGGACAGAACCTCACTAACTCACCCTTATACATATCCATCAAGTTCATCTGTTCTCAAACACTCACATCCTTTAACCATGCGATAGGCTTATATGAGTCTGTCCATCTGATTACAAAAGCAGAAGTTCATGTGAAACTAGCAAGAGAGAGATATATTGAAAAAGGAATAGCAACCACAACAACATATGCAAGGGCTCAATCCACAAAGCCCTTTCCCACTTTAGCATAGAGATGCTACAATATGGGTACTGATTGTTACAGTACATTAACTATATTTAATACATTACCACTCATGAATACAAGTGGTTATCTATTACTGCAAATAATTACAGTACTGATTTCATACATAATGTATCAGTACTGTGTGTAAAATATATGCAATTTTTCAGGAGAAAATCTGGTTTCCTCAGATTGTGTCCTAGCTGAAACTTCCCCAGACAATAAAAAGATAGTAAATGATCACAGTAATGGTTACATATGTAATGTATCATTACTGTATGTATGATATATGTAATCTGTCAGACATGAGACAATATGGTTCCCTCAGATTGTGCCCAGGCCAACAGGTCTAGTCATTCTTTTTCTGGCACATAGCTTTAAGAAGTTATGAGCCCAGTGTTACCACTGTCATATTAGGTTTTGGGTAGGCTACTCAACATGTGACTCTACATGCACAGCTCACAGGGGGATTTTGAAGTGTGGTCAATACACTACTGACCCATGCTAGGTCCATTACACACAGTTGACTAACTAACCATAACAGTTGCATAGCTCTCCACATCTGGACACCAACTGAATAGCCTAGTGGTCAAAGGCAGCGCTTCTAGCACAGTGTCTCAGCTTATAATGAGGTCCCAGGTTTGAATCCTGGTCTAGTCATTCCTTTTCTGGAAGATAACTTCAAGAGAGATTACTAACCCTCTTTTACAATCAGGAGTTTTTTCAGAAAATCCTATGACTACATAAAACTAACAAGAAACATTCTATTAATCAGACTGCTAAAAAACTGCAAGCCACTTATGCTATATTTCAGGTCCGACAAGCCAACAAAGGGAGAAATAGGAAAAAAGCACTTCGCTGACTTATATCAACAAGAGCCACAACTAAAGAAACACTTGGTGTATTTTCCATAACTAGAAAAGTAAGAGAGAACCAAGGACCTGACAGAAATACCCTTCATTAACCTCCACATCAAACTTACTGTCAGCCTTGAGGACAACCTGGTAGTCCCACAGGCTGTTAAGCAGTAGGATTACATATAGTAACTATATGTAATCCAATAAGAACACATGTAAAAACAGATATACATACATGAAGTAACAATGTACATATTTAATATATCAAGTCACATATGATGGAAATATGTAATGTATCAAGATACATATAGTAAACACATGCAATGTATTAGATTACATATGATGAACATATGTAAAGTGTTAGATAAATAGGAGGAGCATATGTAAAAATGAATAGTCACAACCCAGGCTCAGTATCAAGAGCCATGACCTATGTACACTTATGATAAATCCATGTATTAGGCCTTGTAACTAGTACAAGAACCACAACTGGGCCCAGTATGACCAGAACCAATGGCTGGACCAAAACATCTCTATATTGAGGGAAGAACAAGTATATAAACCCTTTCTCCTTGCCCAGAAAGCCCTGGTTGTTTCCCAAACCTTTTTATCACATAGCAAACTGAATACCACACAGATTGAGGATATCTCTTATAGACTATCTGCTCAATGGTGTACCATTCATTAAGTGGAAAGTAACCAGGCCAGGCTAGTAGCAGCCTTTCTTGCTGTAACCTTCACTAGTTGAAAACTAGCTGTGAAGTAGAGATAAAGCACTCAGATTAAAAGAGGCCATAAGACTTAGACTCTATTGTAACCCCTAATATTCTACAAGGTCACTCTATTCAAATAGCCCATCAAAAACATCTACAAGGCACTCTATTCAAAGGCCCCTTTCAAAATAGTTCCCTGGTCTCAAACCCTCTTCTTAGAGGTCATTTACCTGAAGTATGTACTTGTTTATTACATTACAGACTCCTTCAAAAATCTGTCTCAACCTTGCTTAGTGAAGAGGAAGGCCTAAAAGAAGCCTTCCCCTCACACTTACCAATGAGAAAAACACATAAAGCCACCTATTCCTCATTCAGCACATACAATAAATGCAGCTCCAAGACAGCAACCACACTAGTAGATTATCAGACCACAAAACAAAACTGCCCCATCATGTCCACAATACATTTTTAGACCCTTTTTGTAATACCTTTTTCATTAATCAAAGTCTCATGTTCCTCAGAAGTTGTTCAAATGTATTCCTGCCTCCAGAATGTTGGAATTCCTTCAGTTTTTACACCCCAACAAGCCCCCAGACTCCAATTCTGCTCCTTCTTATCTAGAGCTTCAATTGATCCCACAAAACTTCACTGTAAATCCTTCACACAGCTTGCTGAATGATAAGCAAATGAAACTGATAGGAATATTACAGTTACCCTAGACAAACCACACAAAAATCTATCAGGTGATTTCATTCTACCACCAGCGTGCCACATCTCTCTCCAAACCAGTACTTCCCCTCTGTTTTAACCCATACCACCCTTCCCCCATCATTTCTTTCATACCCAATACAAAAATACACCTATTTTTGAATTTTTACCCTTATTAGACTACCTGTTTCAAATTATAGAGCCTGCTGTGACCAACCCAGTGACTACGTCTAATGGTGAAACTTGTGGAGCATACTCATAAAAAATGTATGCACTACTTTAGCCTTCAAAAGCTTGAAAACTGAATCAGAAATTCCTATAGACCAATATATCTGAGTATTCAATGCTATTGTATCAGGGTGTCTTTTTATTCTACCCTTAAGCCTGCTTTCATGTATTAATAAAAATGTTTTTTCCATGATTTTGCAGACCATCTTCACTAATTAGACAGGTAAATATTCCCAGAGGCTCAAAAAAACTGATCAAAAGCTATTTTCTACTGTTTTCTGATAAGTGTGATAATTAACAATGTTGTGGTGCTTTATGTTTATGATAGGATATCTCCTTGTAACATTTTGGCCCACCACATTGTGTCCACAAAACCATTTCTGGTTGATAATTGTTTTGGAAATCCGCATGCTGGTAGGTTCCCATAAAGAACACAGAATCATGTCACCCCACCAGATATTCCAACTCTTGGGGTCCACATAAATGGCATGCAAAGGATGTATAACACAGAATTACAAAATCTAAAGTTTATTCAAGAGGCCAAGAGCTTGATAATGTTTTACAAGATAGTCAGTTCCTGATTTCTCACCAAAATTATCTTTTGAATCAACCAGATTCCCCTATCACCGTTAAACTAGCCAATTTAGCTTGTGTCTATCTTTGGAGATGAGAAGTACCCTACAAAGACTGCTGTAATTCTTTTTTTTTTTTTATCTCAGAGTGAAAATATTCCACCCAATGTAGTATTTCTTACAGTTTATTTCCTTATTTTGCAAGAAATAAACAAGATTCATAAAAAGTAAGATTGGAATGACAGGAAAAAAAGTCAAAACTTTTATTTCAGGGTAAAAGGCAATAAATTTATTTCTCTTCATTTAGAATTCACACTCCCAAGATTAGTAAAATCTCACAATGGAAAATGATGCTTAGCAGGGAAAAGGAGATGTTACATCCTTTTACATTTATATGTAATGCTCTGGTAGAATATGGATAGAGTAATGAAATTGCCCAAATACCCTTCACACCCATATTTTGAATGATCTTAACTTTGTTTATCTCACCAATCAAGCCTATCTAACCCAAAGGGAATTACATCAACAGACCCGCAGCACTCGAATTTCCTTCTCTTCCTCATCAGTTTTGCTATTTCATCTCCTGATCAGGTGAGAAAACTTCAAGTGTCTGTGCAAGAAGATTCATGGTATTTACCCAAATCCTGCATGTCTGTTACACTCTTCAGAAAAATCTGAAAAGATCAGAGCTCAAAAACAAGTAAGAAAGGAACAATTAGTGGTTTTCTTGGATTTTTCCCAGAAATAGTACATATAGGCTATGAGGAATGCAGAAGAATATATAAAATTGCATTTTCCTGCTAAGAGTAATTTTTCTGCAAGGGAGCAACCTTCCTGCTGGAAGTGTCGGATATATGACCTCATATAAGCTACTAAAATATTTTCACTTAGAACCATTTTTTACTGGCCAGTGCCCTGCTGTTGACTTTCTTTCATTGTA
The DNA here is from genome assembly GCA_000464975.1 of Cronartium comandrae C4. Taxonomy (NCBI): domain Eukaryota; kingdom Fungi; phylum Basidiomycota; class Pucciniomycetes; order Pucciniales; family Coleosporiaceae; genus Cronartium; species Cronartium comandrae. Next base: position 16,123 of record KE747278.1, read on the forward strand.
GTACAGATAGCACATGTCTATATGTGTCAGGGTTAGAGTATCCTGAAAGGCCAATAAAGGTCTTATTCTCAGAATAGGAATAACACTGGCTACTTGAAAGTATTAAAAGAAGTCAATGAACACCTACTAAAACAGTGAAAAGCATAAAAAAGTAATAAGAGAAGGATAGCTAGTTTCAAAGACGGTCCTAAGGCAAGGTGGTATTCAAAGATGGAGGTAAATGACACATAGCTTCAGTTTTTAATGTAACTTGGATGTGGAGCTTAACTTAGTTTAGTAAGGCAACAAGATTGATTAGTCCAAAGTAAAGTATATGATGATTTATTGGACATAACACAAGACAAGGACAAGTATTTATAGAGGACTGAGAGAAAGAGAGACAAGAAAAATAGAGCAAGCCATGAGAGAAACAGACAGAAGCATCCAATTACAGATGAGTGAGTAATCAAGAAATGATTCAGTGAGAAAGAAAAAACCACAACAGCACTTATTACCAATGCTGTTGTTCTTTCACTGAAAGGGGTCAAACCCATGGTATAAGATCCAGACTCCCTGTCTGCCATTCCGCCAGATGGGGTCATTTGGTTTTAGATACTGGCAGCACTGTGTGTTACACATGCACAATCCACACTGGGACCTTTTATCATGATTAATCTCCCATCTTTCTATTGACAGACTTATATGGCCTAAAGTATCCTTTGGTTAATTATATGAGAGAATGAGAGAATGAGGATGAACCAAGAAAGAAGTGTTGTCATGTGGGGAGAAACATATCCTTGAAACAAACCACAAACAAAAGCTCTCATTTCAAGCATAGAGATGCTAAAGTATGAGTACTGCTTGTTACAATACAGTAACTATGTGTAACACAACATTTCTCATGTTTACAAGTGTTTCTTGGTATTGAAGATTTTTTTTCAATACTGATTACATATGTAATGTAACACTAATGTATGTAAAAATGTGCCATTTTTCAGTTATGAGATAGTCTGGTTTCCTCAGATTATGCCATAGCTGACAATGTGCATGAGTTTGTTTTATATTTCAAAGTTGATGTAAAAAAGACCTCTTCAAGAGCTGTCATTGCAATTTTCAGTTTCATTTCAGGTGGGTGAGAAGTTATCTGTG
>AUZW01053071.1:0-10786 GCA_000464975.1 Cronartium comandrae C4
GTGGGGTAAAAATTGGGACGAGCTGACAAGAAAAAAGGCGAGTGGGCTAAGGAAGCGCAGCGGGAACGCTCGCCTGCGTGACACTATTGAGCCCGTCAACGTTCCGATTGCCACGCTGACAAAAGCCAACGAGAGCGAAGAAAGGGGAAAAAAGGGGGGCAGATGAGCAAGATGATCGTAAGAAAGGAGAGAGGGGGTTGGAGAGAGGACTGACTAGAGGGCAGCTGTTGATGTGGCCTCTCGCTCATCGACGAGGCTCCTAACCTTTTCGCTCACTCTCTTCTCTACCTCCAACCATCGTTCTAGCCCGTTTTGGGTGCCAACGCCCAGATGGTTTCGCAAGCCTTGAAGTTCGGTTCGGACTGTCCGAACTTGGGCTTGTAGTGGAAGCTCGGTCTTGATCAGCACGAGCTCTTCGGATGGTTCATCGTAGATCGGCAGCTAACATAACCAGTTAAAGTTGGCAAATAGTGTGTGATCGGAAACAGACGGAAGAACTGACCTTAAACTTGGAGACATGCTGAGTGGAAGGTTCGTGGGTGGCCGCTGATGGAGTAGAGCTCATTACCGTCAGTTTGATTTGCTGTCAGTCGTTGGATTTCGGATCTTAGCGTGCCCCGGGTCCGTGTCTTTATCAATTCGACTTGGTGGTGTGACAGGGTGGGACTGGACGCAAAGGTGACAGACCTAGCAACACCTGACTGACATTTCGTGTCCTGTGTCAACCACCCCATTGTAAATCTGACACTTTCGCGACGTGCCAGTCCCCAGTTCGACCACGGTCGGTCCGACGACACCTGACCAAAAGAAGAAAACTGCAGTACAATGAGCCAAAGATTGGCGATACCCCTCTTATGTGAGTTGAAATCAACCTATTCTAGAAAAGTCTTCAGGTGTGGTTGAATCCATCATGGCATGTCGTTAATCCATGCACTCAATATCTTGTCCTATTTTCCTGAGCATCAGCTGGGTTACCTTCACATGAAGGCCTATTACCCAAGGTATACCTGCTTCATTTTGCTTTTCTTCAAAAAAAAAAAAAAATTCCTACGATAAGCACTCTCTATCACACAATTCCTTTTTTTTATGTGGTGAGTGGGGGGAAAAAAAAAACTGACTAGAATATCCTGACGTGTTTTTTTGTTTCTTATTTTCTAAAAAAAATCCACAGTGGATGGCTTTCATCGCCGTTGTTTCGGTCTTTAACACAGTCCAAAATTTTCTCACTCTCAGCTTAACAAGAAGAATTTACAGTGGCCAACCGCAAATGGGTGGGTTCAAGTCGTTTTTTTTTTTTGATACATATATATATTCACAAAGCAGATACTTATAAAAGCAAATTTTACGACACATTTCGCAGTAAATGCTCTTCAGTCTCGCACCTTCGGTATATGGACCCTAACTTCGGGTTTGATAAGGCTCTACACGGCTTACAACATTCATAACCAAGCGTAAGCCGTGATTGTATCTTTTTTTTTTGTGTGTGTGTACTTGATTGATTGACACAATCCAGGTGATTCACAATATTACCAAACAAAAAATTAATCATTCATACATCGTCCTAAAAAAGATTATACCAATTGGCAATTTGCTCTTACTCTATTGCATTGTTACATTTTATCTCCGAATTATTGATTTTCAAGTCATCTCGCTTAGGATCTGGTCTGATCTCACCCCTCATTGTTGCATGTGAGTTATTGTTCCTCAGTACTTGTTTCTGTTTACCGTGGTCCTGATCTAAATTATATTTCAGCCACCTCATTGGTGTGGATGTTTCGACAATACGATTTTTATGTCGGCTAGCAAGAAGGGAAGGGGGGAGAAAAAAAAAAAAAAACAGAAACAGAAAGTCTGATTGATACGGAGCTTGAAAAAAAGTCTTGTTATTCAATTAAATCACTCTGTAAGACTTGATACTCTTGTTATTTATTTCTTTATTCTGTTGAACGCGATGAGGCATTTATGGAAGAATACCAATATAATTGGACACTCATTTAAGGTTTAATTACTATTCGAGTGAGACCCGGTGTATTTGTTTATCACACAATGAGTGAGAACCCCTCGAAAGACTCTAGTTCAAGTAAGACCTTGAAGGATCTTAATAGATTTCAAGATTAAGTCTAGAACCTTGATCATGTATGAAAAAGAGATTACTTTATTTATGTTTTGTACAAATGTTTTTCCATTAAATTGTTACACAGTCATAAAAAGCAAATCATAAAAAAGGTTTGTTGTTATATTGAAATGATGATGCCTAGATAAAAATTTTCTTCAGAAACAATCAAAAAAATCTCACTTTCCTTCACAATTTTTTATTCAAATGAATTAATTTTTTTTTTTTTTTTTGTTGTTGATGGGGGGGGGGAGGTAACCACATGTGCAAACTGATTAGGTAAACCCTCACATGGTATTACCAGATTTTAATATATGGTAACTTTTGGACTGAACTTATCCTCTTCTTATATGAATCAAATAGACTGTGTATGTATAAATGTGATTTGGTTCTTGTGAATGGATTCTCATGCACCTCCTACTGGCTCAGGGACATCATCATGCTGGCTACTGTTTACCGTGTTTGACTATCCTATCACATACATTTCTCAAGCCTAACCTTTTTTTCTGCGGTACATCTTCTTGCCATGTAGGTTATGAGTAAGTATGTGATAAATTTCTTTAATTGTTCTACAAGTATACGAGTCAGGAAATAATTCCAGTTTGAAAGGACTTGAATTTCATATCATATATTGAAATGCACAACTCAATTCTTTAACATGCTTTGTTGAATAACTGTGTGGCGTAAAGATCATCACTACACCAATTCTTCTGGAGTTCTTGCGGTAGCCAAATGCACGCGTGTCCTTTCTTAACCTCTCTCTCTCTCTCTCTTAATATAGACATTCCAGCGAAATAAATAGAAACATTCAATGCATAAATCGTAATCTGAACCATCAGCACACGCATGCCCAAGTTCAATGACATAACAACCAACCCTGAGCCTCAAACTCCGGACCCATCCCCATCATCCGTCTCTGCCTCCAGCCGTCTCTCATATCTGCGCCTAAACTCATGTAAGCCAAAGCTCACCGCGCCCAAACAAACCAGCAACCCAAGATCAGCCGCCCCTAGACCCTCGGTCTGGAACACGCCCTGAAGCACTGGCACATAAACGATTGCCAGCTGACTCGCTGCTGAAACCGACACCGTAGCAAGTAGGATGAGGTTGAAGGGCCTTCGCTCGGCGGGGAGCAGGCCGACGTGCAGTCCTCGGTTCTGAATGGCAGAGACGAGATCGAGGAAGACAAAGGCACTGAAGCTGAGCGTCTGTCCGCGCGCACCAGCACCAGCGCCCCGCAAGCAGACAAACACTGTGCAGAGGATAATAATGGTTGCAGAGAAGCCAATACGAGCAAGAAGCCTGGTCGTCAGCACCGCTGCGTGCTTTGGGCGCGGGCGCCGATTCATGACGGCCTCGTGGACAGGGTCAACACCAAGGGACTGAGAAGGAGGACCATCCATGAGGATATTGATGAAGAGAATCTGCATAGCGTTGAGTGGCGGTTGGAGGCCGAGCAGGCTCGAGAGCGCGATAAGACTCAATGCGGCGACGGCGGTGGAGAGCTGGAAGGCGAGGAAGTTTTGAATGTTGTAAAAAATCGTTTTGCCCTCTTCAATGGCAGGCAGGAGGGTGGCAAAGTTGTCGTCGACCAGGATCAGGTCCGCCGCCTCTTTAGCTACGTCCGTCGCACCTTTGCCCATTGAGATCCCGATGTCAGCCATTCGAAGGGCAGGAGCGTCGTTGACGCCATCGCCTGTCATAGCCACAATCGCGCCATGAGCTTGGAAAGCTTCAACGATGGCCATCTTGTGACGTGGGGTGACGCGTGCAAAGACGCTCGTCCCTTGAACTCGATCGATGAGTTGGCGGGGCGTGAGACGGTCGATCTCTTCGCCCGTCACACAACTTGTCGTGCCTGAGTTGGCACGAATGCCGAGCTGGCGCGAGATTGCCGCCGCAGTGAATTCTGAGTCACCTGTGATCATCACCACCTGCACACCACCTCGCTGGAGCAGGGCGACAGCCTCAGCAACGCCTTTCCTAGGCGGGTCTGTGATACCCTGGAGACCAGAAAAAATGAGGTGGTCTGAGTCGAAGCCATAGGCCATGGCGAGCACTCGCAGACCGGACTTGGCCATCCGTTCCGCCTCTCCTTCGATCCTGCCTCGCGTTTTTTCCTCCAAGCCCATCGTGACCGAATCTGACTTGAGATAGAACTTGCAACGGGCGAGGACCACCTCGGGTGCACCGATCATGTAATACGTGTCGCGCTCATTGATCGTCGACTTGGCGAGACGAGAGACGGGCGAGGTGAGGGAGACAGGTGCGGGCTCGGGTGATTCGTGAGTGAAGGAGCCTGAGACGGCGGAAAACTTGGTATCCGAACTGAACGGGGTCTCAGACTTGCGCACGAATCGCAATCGACAGTCCTCGATGCCAAGCAAGGTGAGCACGTTAAGGAGTGCCACCTCGGTGCTCGGACCAACGTTAACCCCGTCCGCATTCCGGTATGCGTTCACGCAAACGTTCGAGATCTGAAGCGTCTTGAGGATCGCATCCGAGAGCTTGAGCATCGGAGCTTGAGGCCCCACGAGGGCGTCGATGGCAAGGTGGCCGTCGTCGACTGTGAAAATTTGTGTCACTGTCATTTGATTCGTTGTCAGAGTGCCGGTCTTATCGGAGCAGATAACTGAGACCGAGCCAAGGGTCTCGACGGAATGAAGCTTTTTCACGATCGCCTTCCGCTTCGACATCCGCAAAACACCCAGAGCTAACGTCACTGTCACCACGATCGGTAAGCCTTCGGGAATAGCCGCGACGGCTAAGGAGACTGTTGAAGCCAGAAGAAAGCCACTCGCCCATCAGTCAAACATGCGACCTTAAACCTATCCCCCTCACCTGTCCTCTTCGGCCCAATGTGCCTTACCCAAGACTGGCACGAACCTCCGACGGTAAACATCTCTAACCAGCCCCGCCTCTGCCAAACGCCAATCAAGCAAATCACTCCGATGACCGCGAACGATATCGCACTGAGCTTCTTCGCAAGTTCGTCCATAGATAATTGTAAAGGCGTCTTACGCTCCTCGACCTCTTGCATCATCCCAAATACAACTCCAAACTCAGTCTCGGGACCGGTGCCGACGACAATCCCAGCGCCATGGCCAGCCTTGACAAGCGTACCCATGAGGGCGACGTTGGCTCGCTCAGCTAAGCTCGGGAGCCTTCCAGCCGGACTAAGAATGGGAGCAGTGTGTTTCGCTACTGCCTTTGTCTCGCCCGTCATCGTACTCTCGTCAATCTCGAGCCCAGACGCGCGGGTTAGGCGGATGTCGGCAGGGATGCGGTCACCAACCGAAAAGCTGACGAGATCTCCAGGTACGAGCACGTTAGCGAGCAACGTCTGAGGTTGACCATCACGAGTAAGATGGCAATAGTGAGGGACGAGTTTGTTAAGAGCGGCGAGTGATTTCTCGGAGCGTTGTTCTTGGATAAACCCAACTAGAAAGACCCCATCGATGCACCATCAGACCCCGAGCGTGTGAGTTTTGGAAGACTTTTCTGACACAAGAAGGAGACGTACCAGTGACGACGATGATGATCGCAGCCGCAATGCTGATTGCATCATCCGTATTACCCACCAACATGCTTACGCCCGCGGAACCTAGTAAAAGCAAGTTGAGGGGAGACTCGTAGAACTGCGCCAGGAATTTCTTAATGATCGATTGCTTAGCCTCGACTTCGAACTCATTCGGACCATGAACAGCCCTGATAGCGGGCACAGCTGCAGCGCTGAGGCCACGAACGGGATCGGTGTTAAACTGCTGTAAAACAACAGGAACTCTCGATAAGCTCTTGAAATGTTGGGACAATGACCGGCACGATGGGTGGTCAAATTGGACTTTTTTTTTAGCAGGACAGAAAGAAATAAGGTTCAGTTCAACTGGGTCTCGTCATCCGTGGATGGCTTAGGAGTGTGGGGGAAGGAGGTAAGAGAGGGGAATACAACATACCCAAGCATCAAACTTGATATACAGGTCACGTCGATTGCGTTCGATCCCCGAGACTCGAATGCGTGTATGACGTTCTTTGGGTTTAGATGGAGGTCCGGTCCGAGCTGGAGGTCCAGATGTAGAGTCATGAGGTGAAAAGTGAGGATCTATGATTGAAGGCCTTCGCTGATCTTCCCTAGTCGGGCTACGCGGTTCACGGTTCGAAGTTGGCCTTCCTACGGAAGCAGTAGAGAGTGGCGGATGACCGGTTGGTTGATGATAAAGGCTCTGGGGTGGTGGAGGTTGAAATTGGGCCTGAGGCTGTGATGGTGATCGATGAGGCCAGATGACGATTGGTGAATGGAGGTGTGGTTGAACGGGTTCGGAACCAACGGCGTGAGGTTTGGCGATGGGGGATGAGGGCCATTGAGATGTGGATGGGTGGTTGGGCGTGACTATCAGCCCGGGATGAGGTGAATGAGTGGAAGGGGTGAAAGAAGGACTGACAATCGAAGTTGGTTGGTTGTAAACTGATTTAGGATTTGATTGGTTGAATACCGAACCACCAAGTGGATCCATCCTTGATCGAATGAAAGTGGTGGAAGTGGTGAGGTGAGTTTGTGTGTGTCAATGACAGATTGGATGGAAAAATAGCTGAAACAGAGTCAATGGATCAGGATGGAGGTTGAGCCAAGATCCCGGTCCCGACTTGATGACAGAACGCGGGAGCCCCGACCCCCCCAAAAAAAAACAGTGCCAAACACCTGCAAACACGCTTCTCACCAGCACCTCATCCACCAGCCTCTGCGTTAAGTCCCCACCTAGATATGGTCTACCAAGCCTCCTAGAAAAGCCTCTTTTGTGTTAAGTCTCAAGGTACGACGACGTCATAAGTTTGAAGATTGGCTGGATGTCATTCACGGATTCACACTCACACTTTGTGAAATTTCGTGAACCCAAACTTTTTGTTCAACCCCACTTTCCGAGTGCTCAATCCAGTTCCAAGTCAGAAATGAGCCAGTATGTCATCTTTCTCACACTCTCATCTTCACCGCCAACTCATCTGTGCGCTGCCTCTCGCTCAGGTTGACCCATCGTGACCCAAACCGAGCCGCGCTTCTGGCCCGCAATTCATCCTCCAACTCCACCCTCGCCTCAAGCTCTCGCCTGATCAAACAGGTCCCCTACCAGCAGCAGTCCTATTCAGACCAACACATTCCCTCTTACGGTCGGTCCTATGGAGATAGTCCCTCCGGCTCGTTCCCCCCATCACGGCCCGGCTCAGCCTTCTCTCAGCACCGGACTGCAGAAGCTTTAGAGTCTCAGAATGATGAGGCTCTCGAGGGACTGAGTGCCAAAGTCCGGCTTTTGAAGGAGGTCCGTCAACGCCTCTCAGCAAGCCTTTCAACCTCTCACTCTCATTCCTCACTCTTCCTCTCTCTCACAGATTACTGTCAACATCGGCACAGAAGTGAAAGATTCATCTAAACTGATCTCAACCATGGTACGAAGGCCTTCGAGCTCCAGAATCCTTTCCTGATGTTCATAGCTGACTGAGCTCTTTCCTTCGATTTCTACTCTTTTGAAGAACGACACCTTTTCAGAAGCAACGGGCATGTTGGCAGGGACATTTAGGCGCATGAATGCCATGTCGGCAAGACAGGGCGGACGATGGTGGTACTGTCCGTACTCCGTCTCACACCAATCTACGCCTCCCATCTTCTTACTTACCTTACTGTATTTGTATGTAGGGCTTCTTTTCTTGGTAATCGTCTTTTGGGTATTTGTCTTCACCTGGCTGTAAGCTCACTTTCACGATCAACCCTTGTCCCTGACATTCACTGACTGACAAGATGTTTCCTTTCTGTAGATGGAGGCATTGAGTTACTTTACCGTCATCCGCTTTACCTTTCTCTCTCTCTTTCTCTCTTTCGGGTCATTCTGTAATTTGGTTGACCAGGTAATGATGCGCTCTTGCATTTCGAGCGTTTTGAAGTTTAGCCAAACCTTGTCCTTCTTCCGTTACCTTTTTTCTTCTTCTTTGTAATAATTTTATTGGTTTTATAACTTAGCATTGTGCTATTGGTTCGTTCGATGGATGGATGCATTGGATTGGTTTGTTGAGATGAAAAGGTTACAGAAATCTATCATGCATACCTGCTTTATCCCAGTAAAAAAAAGTGCCAATGTTTTGATACTCCGCACTATATACAACTATTTAGGTTATAAGTAGAACCAAAGGACAACTTTTATGTGTGTTTCTTCTCGCAAATGGACTTTGAAGTCTTCACAACAAGCTCAAGGTATAAAAATGAACCCGGTAGGCTATTACTGAGCTTAGCACCCTTTTTGAAACCATACTTTTACTACTCTCAATTCATGCCAGACTTCAAATCAGAATGAGAATTTTACTCAACCAGCCTCCTTCATACAAATTTCCTGGGCAAAAGGGTATGAAAGATGTTTGCCAAGTTGTTAGATCGCCGTGTAATGTGGTACCTCAACAATAGAAGAAGACTTCTCCCTCTCAATCAAGTTCTTGCAGAGCGTCTGGTGCACACGGTGATCACCCCAAAGGACCACTTCTGTTCCACTCGGCACTGAACACCGCACAGTCTCCAAGATATGAGAGGGCTTTTTTTTTGTTGGTTTTGCATTCTCGAATTTTACAACAGTCAATCTTGATCGATGTCACGAGCGACGTCCAGAGTCGACCTTCAACCCACTCAATCTCTCCACAGCCCCACTCCCATCCCGCACCGCTTCCTCCGTCCTCCTCCAGACCCGGTCTTTCAAAGCCCTCGCCCACTCTACTCCCTCCGTCACTCGGGCTAACGTCTGATCCCTCAACCGCGCCGAACCAGGGAAGTGCCGATCTTGCAGCTCGAAAGCATATCGCTTCACATTCTGGGAGGTGTGGGGTAAAAATTGGGACGAGCTGACAAGAAAAAAGGCGAGTGGGCTAAGGAAGCGCAGCGGGAACGCTCGCCTGCGTGACACTATTGAGCCCGTCAACGTTCCGATTGCCACGCTGACAAAAGCCAACGAGAGCGAAGAAAGGGGAAAAAAGGGGGGCAGATGAGCAAGATGATCGTAAGAAAGGAGAGAGGGGGTTGGAGAGAGGACTGACTAGAGGGCAGCTGTTGATGTGGCCTCTCGCTCATCGACGAGGCTCCTAACCTTTTCGCTCACTCTCTTCTCTACCTCCAACCATCGTTCTAGCCCGTTTTGGGTGCCAACGCCCAGATGGTTTCGCAAGCCTTGAAGTTCGGTTCGGACTGTCCGAACTTGGGCTTGTAGTGGAAGCTCGGTCTTGATCAGCACGAGCTCTTCGGATGGTTCATCGTAGATCGGCAGCTAACATAACCAGTTAAAGTTGGCAAATAGTGTGTGATCGGAAACAGACGGAAGAACTGACCTTAAACTTGGAGACATGCTGAGTGGAAGGTTCGTGGGTGGCCGCTGATGGAGTAGAGCTCATTACCGTCAGTTTGATTTGCTGTCAGTCGTTGGATTTCGGATCTTAGCGTGCCCCGGGTCCGTGTCTTTATCAATTCGACTTGGTGGTGTGACAGGGTGGGACTGGACGCAAAGGTGACAGACCTAGCAACACCTGACTGACATTTCGTGTCCTGTGTCAACCACCCCATTGTAAATCTGACACTTTCGCGACGTGCCAGTCCCCAGTTCGACCACGGTCGGTCCGACGACACCTGACCAAAAGAAGAAAACTGCAGTACAATGAGCCAAAGATTGGCGATACCCCTCTTATGTGAGTTGAAATCAACCTATTCTAGAAAAGTCTTCAGGTGTGGTTGAATCCATCATGGCATGTCGTTAATCCATGCACTCAATATCTTGTCCTATTTTCCTGAGCATCAGCTGGGTTACCTTCACATGAAGGCCTATTACCCAAGGTATACCTGCTTCATTTTGCTTTTCTTCAAAAAAAAAAAAAAATTCCTACGATAAGCACTCTCTATCACACAATTCCTTTTTTTTATGTGGTGAGTGGGGGGAAAAAAAAAACTGACTAGAATATCCTGACGTGTTTTTTTGTTTCTTATTTTCTAAAAAAAATCCACAGTGGATGGCTTTCATCGCCGTTGTTTCGGTCTTTAACACAGTCCAAAATTTTCTCACTCTCAGCTTAACAAGAAGAATTTACAGTGGCCAACCGCAAATGGGTGGGTTCAAGTCGTTTTTTTTTTTTGATACATATATATATTCACAAAGCAGATACTTATAAAAGCAAATTTTACGACACATTTCGCAGTAAATGCTCTTCAGTCTCGCACCTTCGGTATATGGACCCTAACTTCGGGTTTGATAAGGCTCTACACGGCTTACAACATTCATAACCAAGCGTAAGCCGTGATTGTATCTTTTTTTTTTGTGTGTGTGTACTTGATTGATTGACACAATCCAGGTGATTCACAATATTACCAAACAAAAAATTAATCATTCATACATCGTCCTAAAAAAGATTATACCAATTGGCAATTTGCTCTTACTCTATTGCATTGTTACATTTTATCTCCGAATTATTGATTTTCAAGTCATCTCGCTTAGGATCTGGTCTGATCTCACCCCTCATTGTTGCATGTGAGTTATTGTTCCTCAGTACTTGTTTCTGTTTACCGTGGTCCTGATCTAAATTATATTTCAGCCACCTCATTGGTGTGGATGTTTCGACAATACGATTTTTATGTCGGCTAGCAAGAAGGGAAGGGGGGAGAAA
>KE747733.1:3803-13874 GCA_000464975.1 Cronartium comandrae C4
AGCTCAGTCTCAAGAGCTATACATGAGCAAACCTTTTGTAACCCATACTAATAAACAATAGTAGTAACAATATATTATCATTATTACTGAAATTTTTACATACACAAGGTTAGGTCTAACTTTTTACTGAGTGAATATGTTCATAAGGAGGGAAGAGTGAAAGTCCAAGGTATATAAGGAGGACCAGACCTCCTTGAACACTCTCTCCTCTCAGAAGCATCATAAAAATAAACCTCAACAGTCTGAATACCTCTCTAGGATATTCTGGGCTTTCTTCTCCTGAGATTCCTCTATCACTGGTTAATACAAAATTAACCTTGGTAATTTATTCTCTATCTAGAAGCTGTTTGGTCTCCTTATTGGTCTTCATCAGTTATTTTTATTTTATTGTTTCATCCCAGGTTCAACACTAGCACCTTTCCTCCTTGACCCAGCTGTTACACTATTGCTGAAGGGTTCTCAATAGTGTAACCCTGCGGTAGAGGATAAAAGCTGAAGTGTGCCTGCTTCTAGATAACACAGGATATAAAGGATCTGGGTGAAGCTCTACTGATTCTGTAGACATCTAGTTCCTTTACACTAGGTAGAATCAGTACTCATCTTACCCAAAGGAAAGATTTCCAGGTATTTGAGCATTACAAGAACCCATTACTTGTTTTTGGCCTTGTGCCCATACCTTTTCTTAAACCATTAGTGATTTCATTTGCCCAACAGAAGAAAGTGGCTCACAATTCTCCTCACATGTAAGGGTGTGAGTGCTGACCTGCTGAGTGAACAGCACAGAGAGAGGATTTAGAAGGGGTGAGTTGTCTGTGCTTGTGACCTGGGATGAGAGGAAAGTGTTCTCTTTTTCTACAGATGTGGAATATTACCAAGTACCTGGTGAAGAACTAGGGTGTAGGGATGAGTCCTCTCTATCCATAACTCTCCTGACCCGTAAGGGTGTGAGTGGTGACCTGCTAACATGAGTTAGAAAAGAGAGAGAGAAATAAGTGATAAAGAATGATTTGAGAATAACAAGCTTGATCCTTTCAAGCTACCTAAGTGAACAGTACAAAGAGAGAATTCAGGAGAGATGACCTGTTTGTGCTCATGACCTGGAATAAGAGGAAACTAAGTTGTGGGATAGTCATTTATACATTCATATCATAGATTAGATTAGAGTTTGACATAGGAGGTGTTTGAGAGGGGGATTAAGGGTATAGATGTGGGGTAGTTGAGATTTGTCCTTACATGTTCTCTTGTTTTTCAGATGAGGAAAAGAGAACATGAGTAGGAGTGTGAGAAGCTAGATACATAAGTGAGGCTTGTTTGTGCTGTGTATAGGGCTGTTTGGGTTTTTGCACAACTGTATTGTGTTGATTGGACACCAAAAATATACTCCCTTGTGCTAACATCTTTGTTCATTTCATGTGCTGGGATCTACAAGGGACACTTTTGCAATAAAAATGCAAGACTTCCAGAGCCCCTAACACTGGTGGTGTGACCTACACACACTGTGGAAGCCACTCCCTGACAGGCTGGCAGTTTCAGTTTAAGGCAACTGTTTTGGCAGTGCAATTATAACAAACTTGAATATTGTGTTTTAGTGGGATGAAGTAGCATTGTTATTGAATAGGGAGAAGAAGGGATAGAAAATATCAGAGATGAGGTATTTGAAAAAAAGTAGTCCAAATAAAAGGAGAGGATATACTGACTGGAGGGTTCCTGATGAAAGAACTGGTTTTCGACTGGACCATTTATCCATTCCATGCTGCTTGAGAAATCTTGACCAGGGGTGAGGTAATTGCTCATGTAGTCTGACCAGTAGCCTCAACCCAGCTCCACTGATTTCTCTGAATCCCTGAATGTTTTTCATTGCTTTGCTACTAGCAGATCCTACTTTACATAAAGTGTAGTTTCTACTATTACAGATGAGTTAATGCACTTTGAATATTTCATCTTTTTGTTTTTTGAAAAAAAAGGGGTGAGGTAGCCTAGCTTCAATGAGAGGATGTGCCAGCAGGTAGGTCAAGGATTTTATGCTGATGTAAGGGTTAGTGAAGATGGTATATGCCAGTACTGTATAACAACGCAATAGCGGATTCCCAGTATGGGTCCAGTAAAGAGTTACAAACCAATTTTGGGGGTATTACAAACTTATTGGCCATTTCAAACCAACTTAAAACACAATCGCACAATTTTGTTTCAACTTAGTTTGAACCCTATTTTTGCCCGCTATGTCTTTGATCAAGTTGTTTAGCTTAGGAGTTGAGCTGATTTCTTTAGCTTATGCCCTTCCTGACACCGTCACTATGTAGGAATGGGTACAAAACAATCTGATTTTTGATACAACGGCATGTCTACATGTAAGGGGCGGAGGTGCACATTAGGAAATGAATTTTTCACATCTCGCTTGTTACTCGTCATCAAGAAGTGGCGGACTTGATTTGAATCCCTCTCTTACTGGCTTGATGATCTTGTAGGCTTTCTGATTTGGCGAGAGAGAGAAGGTCCAGTTTACATATGAGAAAATCTTGAACGCATGATACCATTTGAATACCTGTCCAAGAAAACCTGAGCAGTCTGCATTCAAGTACAAAATACCCATGTATCATTCTTGGACTAAGACTTGTTCTCTACATCGGTTGCTAAGACCTGCTATGGATAGTCAAACGATTCAACATTTAGGATCAGTCCATTATTTCCTAAATACCATTGAATTTTCAACTCAAACCCTCAAAGAACCAAACATCAAAGGAATTTGTCCTTTTGATTGATAACGGGTGTGTATTTATGTCAAATCAAAAAAGAAAGAAGCAAAAACAATCAAACTCAATAATTCTTTTCCCCTTTCAAGTTCAGCAATTGCCCAGCAAAAATTCACGGTATGAAATAAAACCAAGAGAGAAATAATCAAAAAGCATTTTCTGTTCAATTCTTTCTGTTATGAATGTATCATCATGTCCATGGGGTGGCTTCGCCATCGGCAGGGGAACCGGTCCAAAGGCGCCCTTTTATACGGCCTGAACCTCCCAACAGGACAGTTCTTCTCACTGATGTGGTGTGGTCTATTTATTCATGTCACTCCCGAGAAAAACCAAAAAGACCAAGCCTGAAATACATCATAGAAAAGATCATTCATTGACAAAACATGAATTTACTGAAAAAAAATCAACTAACTTGTCTTTTTTTGTTGGGATCTACAACGGTAGACCTCCGACTTCTTTGCAAGCTTTGGCAACCGTCCAACTCTTTTTATGAATTTTATGGTATATATCTAATCAAATTGAATCAAGTCA
Source organism: Cronartium comandrae C4 (assembly GCA_000464975.1). Taxonomy (NCBI): domain Eukaryota; kingdom Fungi; phylum Basidiomycota; class Pucciniomycetes; order Pucciniales; family Coleosporiaceae; genus Cronartium; species Cronartium comandrae. Next base: position 7,085 of record KE747733.1, read on the forward strand.
GTGGGATGAATCAAGGACAGGTAGGGGAGGGGAGACTGTGTGTGTGGATGAAAGGGTTCTTTACCTGGCCTTTTACAATAACATACAGGTAGATTGAAAACGCAATCAGAAGTGATATCTTTTGGAAATGATCTGTTCGAGAAAAAACGTTTTTTTAGAGTTAGAGAAGGTCAAGAGGCAGAAAGAAAGGAAGAGGAAAACAGACTAACCCATTTGTATATGGACTATAACTAAAACCTCCATGAGTTTCTTGACATTTAACTGATACTTGTGTAATAAGTTCAGTACTATAACCGTATTCTTCTGAAATTATGTTCGCATTTGGTAAATCGTTGCCTGACTTGCCGTCAATATATCGGATTATGTTAAACATTCTAGTTTTTGTTTTTAAACAAAGAGATTTTCGGTAAGTTTTTAATAAAGGTCTTGAGGGAGAGAGAGAGAACACCATTGCTTACGTTCCACCTGGCTTATCACAGTATGAAAGCCTGTCGCTTTGTGGCCACGCTCCATTTTTGCCTTTGTCCGTACAGTCCTAGATCAAATTAGTGATGTGAGATTGGTCAGTAGTATCGAAAAAACAGGAGATAAAAAAAAAACTTACATCGCTTGCGACAGTGATGAATGCATTCTTTTTTTTTATACAAAAAGGGCGGATTCAACAAGATTTGCATCAGTAAAAAAAAAAGAAGACTAATCAATCGATATATAACACTGAAGTAGTTGAAAAAGGGCTTACTAAAGAATGGAGGATCAAATTTAAACTTAAGGCAAGTGAAACATTTCGAATATTATCTTCAACCTCAGGTATAGTAAGTAATTTAGCTGGACTTAGAAAAACTCCATTTTTCATTGTACCATAAAGTCCTTCTTCAGTACTTATACCTGCTTCGAGAAATTTTTTTGCATTCTTTGCTAATGAATCATGAGATAATTCTTCATATTTAGATATGAAATAAGCTGTGTTTGACCACTTTTACACAAAGAAAGAAAGAGAGAGAGAGACGGCGAGTTGTAAGATCATTATTAGAAAAATTTACAATTTAGAAAAGTTTTGGAATGCTGGGATACTCAACTGCTCCGAATCCGTCTTGGAGAGGTGTGTCTGGTAGCTTTATCGCGAAAGCTGCGAAACCCATACCAGCTGCTATCACGAAATTGAGTACGTTGAGAGCCCATCCGACAGGACCCATTGCAGATGCGAATAAAACCATTACGTCCATCATAACTGAAGAGCAATACAAAGATAAGCGACAAATTTTCTTTCTGTTTTTTTAGCGAGGAAGATAGTAATTGTTTGCGGGATGAGAATTTACTTGTTCCTGTCACTTCAGTTAAGCCTGCGTTGATCGCAAAATTAGTTTTGAATTGTTTGGCCGGACTTTGATCTACTGCAGGGAATCTGAGTATAAGAAGGCCAGATTTTGAAGTTGAGCTTTAATTTTTTTTTTTCTTTCTCAAATCAAGAATTCACCGTAGTCTTACTTACATCGAAGCTAAGAGAGCGCTGATGCTTGCTAAAAAATATGAAAGAGAGGGAAAGAGATAGGAAGAGGCTTAATTTCATTCCGGTCGTAGGAAGAGATAGCGGTTCAGGGAAAAACCAATTTAAACTGACATTGTACCATTGATAAAGCGTAACCAACAGCTAGAAAAAAGTTGTTCATGTATGTATTCCATTGCTGTACCGCAAATAATACATACCAATCTAAACCACCAACAGGAAAGCAAGGTTGACCTATATTACATTTTTGTCCAATACCGCATACGAAATTAGATGCGTTAATCGATGTTGCGTAATCCTATAATGAGAAAAGAAAAGCAAAACTGAATGATTTTTTGTTTTGTAGATTTAATTTTGGATAAATAGAGGTCATCTTACAATCAAATTTAAGGTCTTTCCTCCTGCATAATTTTTCAAGTAGTCATCTATCTTTAATTTTTTCCACGTATCAGGTACGAGTGGTTGTGCAGGACACTTTGAATGACTCGCATTAAAGTTTGGTTTTTTGTTCTTAGGATCATTTAAGAGAGGGGAAAGTGATGGTGCGGCTGGAATAGCAGATGAATTGGATCCGCTTGTTTTGTTAGTCAGTAGTGATGGGGGTGGAATACCAGTGGTCTGGCTGGTAAGTTTAGGTGCGGGTGGGATTTCCAGTGGGCTTGTAAGGTTGGTTGTTAACGTGTTATTCAGTTGAGGGGGGGTTGAAGAAGGGTCAGGATGGTTTATAGGTGGCAGTAAAGGATTTGAAGATGGCTGGCTTTGATTAACGCTAATGTTGGAACTTGCAGTAGTTGGCGGAACGGTAGGTGGCAGTAAAGGATTTGAAGATGGCTGGCTTTGATTAACGCTAATGTTGTAACTTGCAGTAGTTGGCGGAACGGTAGTTGGCGGATAGGTAGTTGGCTGCGTGGGTTGCTGAACGCCAGTATTGGGAGTTATATTATTTGGCGGAGAGGTAATTTGTTGTGTGCTTTGATTGACCGACTGGGAGTTAGGTTTTAAAACGAAACCATACGTTGGATTGAGGTGAGACAAGAGACAAAAGAAGATGAAGCAAGTCGAAAGTGACCTTGCGCAGAAAGCGAGTGTTCTGTTGGGCATTATACGATCGATGCTTGAAAGTCAAATGAAGGGTCGCGATCAAAATGAGATCCAGCTGTGGTGGTGCGCGAAATCGAAATATGAAAGGAAGTTAAGTCAAATGGAGGTGGTTTTAGAGTGTTCTTTTGATTGGGTAAGATGAGGCTAACTATAGATTCAGTTGATAGCTTTTGATAGATTGCAAAGGAGCATTATTCCATCATTTAGAACTTCGAAGGTGAACTCTCCTCACAAAGAGAGACGGGAAGAGATCTAAAGACCCTCGCATGCTCCAAATTTTCTTCAAGCAATCTTCCACTTCATCTTGAAACGCGCCTCCCCCCTCCCTCCGGCTAGGAAACCTTCAGTTACGTGTACCGGACCCTGTGACTACACCGGAGTCAGCGGCGCACAACAGGCGCTCCATGGGGAGTCCAGCTTGACGACGGTCAACGCGACAGACATATCGAACGAATCGAAACGAATTTCCTAATCTGATCTGAATGCAAAAAATTCATGGAGAAGAAGCTATAACGACATGTCCACCTGAATGCTTGACAACAAGTTTCAGCTGTCGACCCCGTCGAGTTTGGGAAGAACTTTCATCCTATCGAACGTTGTCCCGAGAGGGCGAGGTCATCATACTGGAGATTATGATGAAGAGGTGCTCATCATGAAGTGATCTTGAACAAATTCTATCGCTCATTACACTGGCAATTAGCTGTCGCTTGCAGTGCAAGCACCGGTGCGGAGCTTCAAGTCGCGCGCACTATTGCACGCACTGTCGCTTGCAGTGTCGCTTGCACTGTCGAGCTGTCGCTTGTCATTAAGACGTCATTGTACAATGAACGTGGGTCTGCTCTCAAGCATATGTTAAAACCCTAATATGCTTATATTGATTCAGATAGAACGTGAATGAAAAAAGAAGGTATAATAACAAAATGTTTCGATAAGGAAAGCAAAAAAGGGATATGGACAATTCTAGAGCCTATATATACACATGAGTAATCTCTACACGAAGTAACCTGTGTTTGTTGTAATCTATCATAGTACATAACAGTGTTTGTAACTATCTACAGAAGTTGTTTTTACTAACATGGACTGTATATCGTTACAGTGAATCTTACTCAAGATAACATCATTACAAAAATGCCAATTCCACTAGGTCCCAGGACAAGCTTGGTAACCAATATCGACACAATACGAGAGTGGAGGGAAGGGGGAACGGTAAAGTGAGGGAATCGAGAGTGAAACTGGAGGAGAAATGGGTCAAGACTAGTAGATATGTCGGTAAGGGGGACCCAGGTGTCGTCGGAGGGACTCTCGTGAAGCCATCGAAGGAGGTATTCGGCGTGTCGCCGGCCACGTGTACGGAAATCTAAGATTTGAGTCACATGTCTCCATGGATGGACGGGGACCAACTCGGCGGAGGTCGGTGCCTTTGTAGCCGGTCGTCTAGCCAGTTGTGGGTCAACAAAAGGGGTGATTAAAGAGATGTTAAAGACGGGGTGAAGGCAAAAAAAAAGACTCCCCAAGGCGTAGGCGGACCGCGTTGGGTCCAACCATAGATTCTACCGAAAAAGGTCCCACTCGTCGGAAATCTAGTTTCGGCGAAGGTTATCTGCTCGGGATAAAATGGCAAGTCAGCCAAACCATATCCCCGGGTTTGTAGATTGGGGAGGGTTTGGTGTGTTTATCGTACGCTCGGGCTTGAGTCAGTTTTGCAGATTTTAACGAAGAAATAAGAAGTTTCTGGATATCCTCCAGGAGTTGTACAAAGGAATCTGCAGAGGACCTGAGAAGGAGCTGTAAAACTGTTGGCATGAGGATGAAACCCCTGCCAAGAAAAGAAGGGGGAGAGTTTGGTAGAGGAATTAGGAGAATTGTTAAAGGTAAATTCGGCCATGGCCAGCCATTCCGACCAATCATCTTGTCGATAGCTAATGAAATGCCGGAGATAAGTTTCCAGGGTTTGGTTAGTGCGTTCCGTCTGACCATCAGTCTGCGGATGGAATGCCGTTGATGGGGCTGGAAGGATGGTTAATTTCTTTTGAACCACTGTCCAGAATGAAGATACAAAAGATGCTCCCCTGTCGGAGACAATCTTATCGGGGAAGCCACGATAACAAAAAAAGGAAGTGACGAAGAGGTCAGCTAAAGCCGCGGAGTTCATGGACTCCTTACACGGGATGAAATGAGCCCCTTTACTGAGATGGTCAGTAATGACAAATATAGAGTCAAAGCCCTGTGAAAGGGGTAATTTGACTATCATGTTGATTCCTATAACCGAAAAAGGCTGATCGGGTATCAGTAGAGGGAGTAGTTCCCCCGTTTGATGCGAGGTGTCAATCTTGGTTCGTTGACAAGAATCACAAGATTTGACGAAAAGAATCAAATCTTCTTGCAGGGAGGGCCAAGAGAAGGTTTGAGAATGCCTAAGAACACGGTCACCTGATGGGTCTGATGGGTATTTTAGAGGGTGAGTTAGTGAGGTTCGGGCCTCGACACTTGCCCTATCTATGATGCTAACCTAAAATTAAGTTGGTTATTGGGGAAGTAGCAAGAAGGGAGTTAGTGAGCTTTTTGCTCGTGATCTTTGACAAAGAGTGAATCTGGTTCGTACAAATAATGGGGGTATACAATTTTGGTTAGATTGATCCGCATCAACATATATATATATATATATATATGAGGTGAGGAAAAATTGGGATAAGGAAAAGTAAAAATGAAATGGTCACTCACAGTCTCTTTCCGCAGATGAGGAAAAGAGACTTTGAGTGATTTAAGAAAAAGTTATATGTGATACGTGGATCTAGGTATAAGGCTTTGTGCATGGATCCTATTCCTTTTCTGAGGGTCTGTGCCGATGGGCCTGATACAGTCACAAGGTTCGACTAAGGATTGATAGTATACGTGCTATTCCCGGGTGTCCCATGGCGGGGGAATCATGGAAACTTGAGAGGACTGTGTGTCATATAGATAGTGGGACTGTAATGATTTAATTCTCTGTATTTGGCATTTTTCATTTTTGCAAACATTCTAGGACACGTGATAAATGCTTGTAAACATTATATGCTTTTGTACCCATTTTTAATAAATCATTTTTATTCTCGAAGATTCATCACCTGTAATCAAGTACAGATACGAGGACGCGATGAACCTTGAATAAAGTAGAAGCACGCGTCAGACGCGTACTATTTACACTACTTATAGTCAAGAGGAACGCGCTCATGATTGTCTTTTCCTCATGGAATTCTTTTGTCTCTTTATCTCCTTCTCTCTTTTATAATAAAGCATATTTCTTTATTTCGCTATCTCTCTTAAGTAATATCACTTAATGCTTATGCTAAGTTGATTACGCGGAGCGATCTAAGCCCGATCATTACATTAGAATTCCATCTCAAATTTTTTTCGGAGACGCGTCTAAAACCCACGTCTTAAAAATACGCTTATATACGCGTCCAACTTTATTTCGCAGATTTCTTATCCTTAGCGGGTCCAAACAAACTGCTTCATAAACACGTTTATACATGCACCAACCCCCTTTCTTCCGTCAAAATTGCTCCGACATTCACCCCTCACCCTGACTCGCCCCTCCATTCCCCTTCAGACTCCTCGACGGCTTCACCGTCCGTTCCTTCAGCCTCTAGGTCATATCAATTCGTATCCCCTAGCCAGTCACCGGATCTTGGAACACGGGCCCTACCGCAGATGTCTTCCCAGCTCTCACAGGCGCAAATCGACGCGATATTGGAGGCGATCGGTCCGCACGTTGTGAAGAGTGTTGAAACGTTAATTGCCGAGCGCCTAGGCTCATTGAGTGATGAGATCAGTCAACTTAAGGCGGCATCTATCGGTCTTCGAGACAAGCTTACCTCGAGACTAGATGGTCTCTCAGCCTTGGTACCTAGCCTGGTGGAGAAATCGCTACCTGCACTTAACATGGGCCCACCTCTTCAATCTTTCATGCCGACACAACCACAACCGGTGTACGTGGAGCCCAGAGTCCTATCGGACGTATTGTTTACAGGTGGTCATACGCATCTTCGAGCTTTCATCCACGTTATTAAGGATGTGTTACTTTTGAATCTGCACTCGTTCGCTTCGGAATCGGCCAAGATACGTTGGACTGCACGCCATATACGGTGTGGAACTCCTACAGTGCTATGCTATAGGCAGAGCTTGGAAGGGAGGAAAAACACAACA
>KE747780.1:0-12766 GCA_000464975.1 Cronartium comandrae C4
TTTTTTTCTTTGTTTTGGGGTTTGTGGTAAGGGTCACTTGTGTGTTGTTCATTTGTAGGAGGAAGTATATAAGCAGAAGAAGGAGAATTTCGAGTTTGGAATCATCTATCAATCTAGCTAATAAATCCTTTATAATAGTGATCATCTCTTAATAGTTAAAGACGCATTATTTTGAGGTTGTATAGTTCCCTTCTCAGTGTTTAGAGATTGTAGTGCTGGTGGAAATTGAAGTTTTTTGTTATTTTTTGTGTCTTTGAGAACTTATAAGTGTCTTTTGACCTTATTTTTGTGAAAACTGGTATTACAAGTCAGATTCTATGAGTAGGTTAGATCCCCATATTATCAAAATCTCTTGTAGAGTTATTTTCATTGTTGTTGTGTGCTCTTATTCGTGGTATCAAAACCACTACATCACTTTCCAGGGTAAGACCTGTTAAAACATCTGTTGAAGTATAAATCTGCCATTAGAGTAGTGAAGTTGTGTTCTTTGTTGTTGAATTCAAAGATCTCCTACTCAAGCACTGCCCATATTGGGAGTTCCACACCAGAGAGTAAAGTTTTCCATTGGAAGGTTTAATTTCTGGGAAAAATATGACATCATGATGGATGTAAGTGGTTTAGGTGCTGTGCTGGGTGGGAGTTGGTACTGATCTTTGAGTTTTTCCCTATGAGGCATTTCTGCTTTATATTACTAATATTCATTGTATGATTTCAATTCTGTGTAAGTGATGTCATTGAATGTATTTTTTTGTGCCCTAGGCACCAGGCTTCCCTCTAGTTGTTGGCACTTGTGTATATAAGCCAGCCAAATGTTTTTCCCCTGTGTGTGTGTGTGTGTGTGTGTGCATGTCAGACCTGAATTATAGTATAAAAGCTTATAGTTATAGTAATCTGATCAATATTTTAGTGTTTGTTTGAGTGTTACAGTGTCCTGTTTTCGTGAATTGAAGTCTTATTAGTGTGTTAGTGAATTATTGCTCTTAAAATAAGAGTATTAGTGTCTGAATTTTGTGAGTACAAGTCTTTTGAAGCTTTTATTGTCCTCTGAAGAGTTGTGTGTGTGATTTCTCTTCTATAAATAACCAATAATTCTGCCAGGATCTGTCCTGTCGTCTGAAGACTTGAAAACAGAAGAGTTACAAGAACTGTGAAAGCATTTTGTACATTGATTGACCAGGTTTTACTCAAGAAATTGGGTTAATTTTCTTTTTTGTTGTGGTCTTTCCTTGCTTCCAAGCTCCGCCAGCAGCCAAGTCTGTTGGAGTTCCACAATGGTGGCCAAGACAGTGGGGGATGCCACAAGAGCCAATAAGAAGGCTTAAGAATCTGGGTGCATTGCTTACAATACATCATGATTATCAAGATCTAAATGATCATGATAAATTGGTGGGTCAACTCAGATAGTGCAAAAGGCAATGGATTAATATTTTCTTTATCAAGATTAGTCATTGGTTCATCCAGTGCCAGAATACCATAATTGGTTCCAAAGGATTCAGCCAGAGCTAATCAAAGTATTATTGACACTAGATCCTTCTAGCCTGTAGAACATTAGCCCCTCATGTCCATCTTGACTTGAGCTTTCAACATTACAACCTTTGGTGATTGGAAAACCATCATTAGTCCCAAGAAAATCAAAAGGATGAACTCAGGTGAAATATTTGCATGTAAGTCAAGCATGAAACCAAAGGTACACACTCTATAGTCATAAGATCAATCACTTTTCATGTTTTCATTTTTGGATTTGATCAGAAGTTTCTTGATTTCTTATCAAAGAGTTTTGAGGGCAGAATAGGGTTAACAAACATATCAATCAGCCTTCCTTAGATCAAGCCAGTTGACTGACCTGTACCCTGGTAAGTCTTTTGCTACAGGCTTTGGATAGTATTGTTAATCTCTGCCATTCTATGAGAATGATACTTCATGATTGCCTGATCTAACACTTTTCATACTTTTCCACATCCTGGTTTGCAATTTTAACAGTCTAACTATGAACAAAAGCAACAGCTTCAGCAAGTTCAGCAAGGATCTTCCAAATCCACTTTTTGTCTAACCTTCCAGGAAAGAAGAAGCTACTAGGTCAAGGAAGGTTTGTAAGGTTCCATTGGGACCTTACTTGGGTTGAATGAGTAGCTGATACATGTGTTTCCAAGTGTCATGTAGTCAAATGATATATGGAGAGCTCAAATTTTTTAAGAGAATGACTACTTCCATTTGTAGTAACCTGTTCAATGGTCAAAAAAAAAAAAAAAAAGAAAGACAAAAAAATTGAGCATTCAATTCTTCCATTGCAAAGGCAAGGCTGGAAATAAATCAAAATCACAATGGTTTTGGACCTCCAACACCCTCTTCATATTCACAAATCTTAGCACTAGAGTGTCTTGACATAAATCCAGGATGACAAGGTGGGGCAGGGACTGCAAGAGGTTGAAAGGTTGAACAGAGTTGCCTGTTTGGTCAACTAGGTGTCACTTGCACATCAGTAAGGAAGTCTGGCATTACTGGAGGTTGTTGGGTGGGCTAATGGAGTGCAAAAGCGGGTGGGTTATCGAAAAGTATCCAGAGAAGATATATCCCTATATTTTAAATTAAGTATATATCTCTGCTTTTGCATATATATACCTGGAGATATTTTCCAAAATTTGGTTTACTGAAGATCAATCTCTGAGACATATATCTATATGTCTTAGGTATATATATGTCTAAATTACATGTATGTATTGCACATATACTTTTGGCCAAATGTGGCAGTAAGTGTAACATCACCCCATCCATATACACTCACTCACCAAGTTTTTACACTCTCACATCCATCCTAACTCACCCCACTTAAAAGCCTTCTTCCACCACTCATTCTTGACTCAAATGGACCCTTGGCTTGCAGGTGCAATTGAACCTTTTGATAAGCTTACTGGCCCACCTTGTGAAGGCATAGGCCAATTGCTGTCCCATCCATCTCTTGCAACTTTAACCAATACTGAGAGCTGAGTCACAGCAGCCAGGGTGTTGGTTCACATGTGCTTTGGTTGGCACTTGTTACTGTAGCAGTGGTGAAGCACCAATCAACTTCAAATTTCGATTGCACACAACCACAAGATGGCTGTCAGCCCTGAGAACTGCGCATGTCATGATTACATATAGTAATCATGTGTAATATAAGTATTACATATAAATGAATGAAGCATAACATTAGATTTCAAGCATGTAACACTAGTAACTACAACTCAGGCTCAGTTTTAAGAATCATAAGCATAGTATACTTATGACAGGAGCCTACATGTTGTTGTGTGCATAATGTGTATAAAAATGATTATTAAGAGTTATTGAGGTCATAGAAGAAGGAAAAGTTTGTAAGAAGGGTTTTAAAGGTGGGAAAAGTGTTATCATTATTAATAAAAGGTGGAAAAAGGGAGTTTTGAGGTAGAAGGGACTTCTGTGGTGGCATCTTTCCTTTCCCAGAACATTGAAAAAATGTTATATGTGGTCACAAACATACATTATCCTCAATAAAGGTTTTGTATTACCACAAAAAGACTCAAATCCTTAATTTTGAGTTTATATCTCAGCCCTGAGCATAATAATGCCATGGACTAACAAAGCTAAGAACACAACTCATACTCAGTTTCAAGAGTACTAACAATATACTATACTTACCAATTGTGTAATATTATTGCAGAACTGGATTCTATGTGAAAAATAAGATATAAGTCAATATTACACATAGTACTAAAGAGTTGTAATACAAACTGTAAATCCATGTGTAAACAGATTTACAGTATAAAGCACACTTGTTACAGTAATATAACAGGTATAAGAATAATAGTACACTAAGTAACCTTAAAAGCATAATTAAGTTACAGTAAATACAGTACAATCCTTACTGTACTGTAACAAGTACAGTTAGTAATAAAGTACTGTAACATCATGCTTAAAAGGTACTACCAGTACAGATGTAACTAGTACATATGTAATAGTACATTTGGTAACTCTAAAAAGTGTAATTAGACTATAGTACATATAGTACAATCACTAAAGTACTATACCAAGTACATTTAGTAATAAGTACTATAGATCTACGCTTAAAAGGTACTACATGTACAACTGTAACATGTACACATGTAATAATACTTTCAATAACAAAAATAGCTCAATTAAACTATATTACATATAGTACAAACACTATTATACTACTAATAACACAATTAGTAGTAAATGATGTAATATTATGCTTTGAAACATTACAAATACACATACAAGTACTAATGTACTGTAATAGACACAATTGTACTAGTGCAAAGGTTTTTACTGAAGCTAGTATACATTATACAATGTACAGAGCTTGGACCCAAAGTTCAGTGGCTTAATTACATGTACTGCAAGTACTAGAAGTGTGGTAATGAGCCACAGAAGCCACCAAGCCATGTATACAAGATACAGAGTATTGTACTGGGAATGTAATAAACAGAAGTACATGAAAACCACAAAATAGAGAGTGCCTTCTAATGAACCAAACATTTATAAAAGACCCTCCATTTACTTGTGGAAAATACCCATCATCATCTAACCACTTCATCAAAGAAATACTTATTAATTGAATTAATATTTTACATACACTCATTAACTCCAAGGATTGATAGCAGAGTTGTCTGTTTTGTTTCTTGAAGTCTCATTTCGTGGTCAAACCCTTCTTTAGAGTCAATTGATTGATATCTTCCTTGGTATAACCCCTTAGATATTTACTCCATCCATTTTCTCTAACAATTTCAACAAAATCTCTACTCAAGAAGTAAACGAAGAGTAAGTAGGATTTGTCTTCATTAATTTCTCTCATAGACATGTTTCTGGATCAAGTCAACATACTTGGACACTCTATAATCAATACACCAACCCTGGGTTAATCAATCCCTGTCTTGTCAATGTGATATTCCTTAAATCTCACCTTGAGTGATTGCCACAACCAATATTAATAAGAGTTAGTGAAGAGATTTGACAATGTCTCTTGTAATCTTTATCAGCCTGATATATTCAGATAAGGCTTGATTAATCAGCTGGTGAATATATTCACTATATAAGCTGTTATTATAGTAGCTATATCTACAATTTCATGGTTATTATACCCTTTATTGAGACATAGACTGACAAAGAATGTAATGAATTGAAGTGCATGAAAACCACAAAATAAAGGATACCTTCCAATGATCTAAAGATTTATAAAAGAGCATCCCTTTACTTGTGGAAAATAATCATCATCACTTACCACTTCATCAAAGAAATACCTATTAATTTAATTTAATACTTTACATACACTGATTACTCCAAGGTTAATTATAGACCTGTCTGTTTCATTTCTCGAAGTCTTATTTTGTGATCAAACCTTCTTTAGAGTTAATTGATTGATCTCCTTTTTGGTATAAACCCCTTAGATATCTACACATCCTTTTTCTCTACCAATTTTGACAAAATCTCTACTCAACAAGTAAAAGAAGAGTAAGTAGACTTTGTCATCAATTTGTTTCTCTTATAGAAGTGTTTCTGAATCAAGTACTATTCACTTGGAGACTCTATCACCATCAACTAACCCTGGGTTAATCAATCCCTGCTTAATCAATGTGATATCTGCTTAAATCTCACCTAGAGTGATTGCCACAACCAATACCAATAAGAGTTGGTGAAGAGATTTGACAATAACTCTTGTAATCTTTATCAGCCTGATATATTCAGATAAAGGCTTGATTAATCAGCTAGTGAATATATTCACTTAATAACCTGTTATATTAGTAGCTATATCTACACTTTTGTGGTTATTGAACCCTTTATTGAGACATAGACTGACAAAGGCAAGCACTACAGATTAGTTCATTGCATCACCCACAGACCTATATGGGATAGCACAATACAACGTGAGTACCCGGCGGACAGGGATGGAAGGTGATCACTACATATTGGTCCCAAACCATCCATCTTTCCGCTCCACAACTTATCCTCCTGCTGTGCCGCAGTTGTGTCCTGTGTGGACCCGGCCCCGGACCACTACAGATATTTGGGTCTTGTAGGTGTTGATATCCCGAAAAAAAAAAAAAACCCTGGAGAATGATTGCTTTGAAGAGTTGGAAATTTATATTAGTAGCTATATCTACCATTTTTTTGGTTATTGAACCCTTTATTGAGACATGGACTGACAAAGGCCAGCACTACAGATTAGTTCATTGCATCACCCACAGACCTATCCGGGATAGCACGATACAACGTGAGTACCCGGCGGACAGGGATGGAAGGTGATCACTACATATTGGTCCCGAACCATCCATCTGTCCGCTCCACAACTTATCCTCCTGCTGTGCCACAGTTGTGTCCTGTGTGGACCCGGCTCCGGACCACTACAGATATTTGGGTTTTGTAGGTGTTCATATCCTGAAAAAAAAAAGAAATCCCCCGGAGAATGATTGCTTTGAAGAGTTGGACGTGTACTGCCGGAGTCATGAGTGGGGTCACGTGATTGGGTTGCAGTTGGTGGTTCTCAAAAAAATTAACCAAAAACCACAGTAGGTTTTTTATTGTGATTCAAGTGCTGAGTGTTTTTGTTTTAATAGTTTTTTTGGATTGATTTTTTATTTGCAATGACAAAGGCAATGCTGATTTGGGGCCTTCTGGCAGGAAAATGCAACAAGGAACACGCATTTTGGTGCATTGATTGGGTGAAAGGTGATGTACAGTATGCAGCAAAAATCTGACAAAGGTTGCTGTTGTGTTGACTTCTTATGTACCCACCCACACAAAGCAAATCGAAGACTTAAGAAGGTGAAGAAGATTGAATGGACAATGATACAGTGTAATTTGATATGTCTTCTGCTCACCCAGCTCTTAAGCTTCTTGGCGCATTGTAACTGTAGATATACAGTATTTACAGTATCTGTGAACGTATGGATGAGGGGGAGTGAAGTGTGGGAGTTGGGAAGCTGACCACCAAAAGTGTTAAGCGTTTGAGCTTTTTTTAAGACTGTACAGTATCAAGTTTCACTCACCCCGATCAACTCCGATTACGACTCCCAGCAAAGTCTTCCATCGGCCCCCACACACCACATCAGACCTCATACCATCACTTACTGTACCACACCCAAACCCACAGCCCACCCAACCATCTCTTCCCCCCTGCTGCTTCCCATCTCTCTTTTCTCTCTCGTTTCTTTGAGATCCTCTTTGGGCTGGCCACCACTAACACGACATGTCATTTCAATCCTGGGCCGATCGTGCTCGAGCCAGCCTGATCTCTGAACCCCTCCCAACTCAATCTCAACCCCACTCGGTCTCGAAGTCTACCACTACCGCCACCACTATCACTACCACTACCAACAGTCACATCAGCACGGCCATCCATACTCCCTGTCTGACCTCTACTGCTCCTTCAACCCCTGCTTCCTCTAATCAAGAACCTCATCCAGTTCCTAGCCTCAACCAAAGTCAGTATGCTTACTCTCTCTGCAAACCCTCTGCTCCTCGTCCCAGGCGCCCCGTTCAGTCACTCACTTCTTACCCTTTTGCAGGCTCGAACGATGACCTTCTCAATGCCACTCCCCAACATTCCACTCAAGCACCAACAAATCCGCCCGTCAAGCCCAATGGTCATCCACCTCTCTCAAATTCTCTACAGAGCCTACCCAAGCCACCCACAACCGATCATAGCGCTACCAAGGCAAATTTCTCCGCCAACAAGACAGCTCCAACCGCCACCGCCATCAACGTCTGGCAAGCCCGGAAAGAGGAACTGTCGAAGCGCTACCAACACTCTGGACCCCATTTATCCTCAGCACCCCGGACTGATTCAAGCCTTCACTCGGCTCTGCCCTCGCCTGGAAAGCTTGATCAAGGCCATGTGAAGGAGATTGTACCCAAATCGGCATCAGCTGTCCCACCTCAACCGCCTGCCTTGTCTTTGATCGTCGATACCGCTTCCTGGCCTGCCCCCAGCGAAGAAGTTCGCTCAGCTAGCTCCTCTATTCGCACCAAGCCGGCCGTGACATCCAACGAGCTTACGCCCGACCATACCCCGACTGTTTCAACGGTTGAACCAAAGCTCGAATCAGGCCCAAAGACAGCGGGCGGGAAAAAGATCCAGTGGAAGCCAATCAAGGCTGATATCACCCACAACGCACCCCTACCCACGAACCATCCGGCGTCGGTGAGAGCACAACGCTCAAACAAAAAAGATTCCACCGGCCCTCGGCCCTCACAACCAGCCAAACCCCAGCCTAGCCTCAATAATGGGTCCACCAAATCCAGCAAGCCCCCCGTTGTAGCCGATGAGGGCTTGAGCTGCATTGTGGACCGCAGCTTGGTCGAAGAAATCGATAAAATGCGCATTCGCTCTGAACTCACTCGACAAATACCCAGGCCCGCTTCTGATCACCCACCCTTAGAGGTTGATCCAGTCTGCCGCGACGGACTCGTGGGCTCACTCGATCTCCCAGGGCAAATCGAGTGCGGTTCCACAATCAACCAAGCGCGCGAGTTCCATCAGACCTTAGGTACATCGGCTCCCTTCTCAGTACTTGCGAATTCTCACCCTACAAGCGGTACGGTTCTGACCCTCGCTTAGGTTTTCTTCTCTCGTTCTCTTCCAAGTCAATCCTCTAACGCATGTTGCTCTTGTTCCTCAGCTGGCACGTCACCTGTTGCTCCTACAGCCCCCGCCCTCAAACCAGGCTTCATACCCCGCATCTCACCCACCATTCAACCTCCGACCATGGAGCTCAGTGCGGGTCCAACGGAACCATATATGGGCATTCCCGTGAGCTTTTCCCTGTGCGAACCTCTCATTGCGCATTCGACTGGGGCCGCAGCACCAGGATACGGTACGTTTATACGCTGATTTACACTACGCACCAACCGCGATTGAAATTTCACACTTACGCTTGCCTGCTTTTTTTTGTCTTTGTTCGAAAACCAGATTTGCACGTCAATGCACCCCAGGGTAACGTGTGGGTCAACGACCCCTTGGTCATGAGCGACGGATCGTCGCCAGTTGTGGTCGCTTCGGAGAGCAGCACACATTCAGCAGCAATGATCTTTGATGGGTATCGGTTGGACAGGCCCGGTTCGGACTCTGGATCTGCATTCGGCGCTTCGGCTCCAGGATCAAACGGTGTAAAGGTCGATCATACGTTGGCTGAGGGTGTTGTTCCCAACGTAAACCAGTCGGGCGAGTCTGGCAATGGGCTCCCCACTACGACAAATTCCAATGGCATACCACCTATTGAGGGTGGTCAACAGGCTGGTGAACAAACTGGAACGCGAAAGGGCTGGAAAGCGATGCCGATGTCCGGCTACGAGGACGGCCGAGAGATGCGTGTTCGAAAAGCCTCTAGTACGCGCACATCACCCCCCTCGGCTCGAGGGCCAACAAAGGATGGTCGATCAGCTACCAACCCCCGGTTTACATCTGTCGACGACTTTACTTCCATTTCAAGGTCCAACACCTCCCACTCCCATTCATCATCCCATGGTCCCTCGCTGTCCAATCAACCTTGGAAAGCATCCTCACCTCGGAAACAGTCAGTGGCAGGCAAGAATGGGCGTGTGAACGGGAACACGAACGGAAACGGTGGTGGGAAGAATGGCAGCAAAGGTAACTCTTGGAGGTCTTCGAGCAATGGCGCCACTGGGCCTTCGACCGGTTACAAACCCCGCGGTTATCCGAGTCTTGAGCGGAACGGAAGGGGAAGTGTGAGCGGTAGTCGGGCAGCGGAGGAAGCGCATAACTGGTATTCGCAGCCTCAGCCCCCTTACGTTTACCCGGCACCACACACCTACTCACCTACGTACGGCCTTCCCCCCGTTGTCCATGACCCTCACTCGCCATCGCTTTATAACACCCCGCCCTATGTTTCCCACCCCGATTCACCTGGGTCTAATCCTACTCCTACCCTTACTTCACCTCATCTGCCCATGGTTTATGGCTCGGCTCACACGACCCCCAACGGCTGTTACCCATCGCTCCCTCAAGCCTTTCCTGCGCACCCCTCACATTTGTCTCATGCGTCGCCAATGGCAGTTGATCAGGCATACCACGACCCGTCGCTTTACTATGGCTTGCATCACCCCTACTACCCAACCCCTTCCCAATCATCCTCAGCCTCTCAATCGTCATCCATCCATTCCCCACGTACGTAACCTTCTCTTTCACCTTTCTTTCCTCTCACACTGATTCATCTTCTGTGTTCTTAGCACTGCCCGACCTGCCACCCAAGCCTTCTTATGCCGTCTTTGGGAACTATGATCGACCAGCGCCTATGCTCGCTTACCCTTACCCACTCGACCCTGTTCAGTACTACGTGTTGGGTCAGTGCGAGTACTACTTTAGCGTCGAGAACCTCGTCAAGGACGTCTTCCTACGCTCTCACGTACGTTTCTTCGTCGTCTTTCTCTCTTTTCCTTTCCTTCTCTGTAAATGAACCTGAAGGTACGGTGGTCCACAACACAAACACAGATGGAGCAGGAAGGATGGGTGAAAATATCAACGATCAGCTCCTTCAATCGAATTAAGAGCCTGTCAACAGACCTAGAGCAGATCAGGGACGTCATGGCTCTCAGTGCATTCTTAGAAGTCGACCGGGAAAGGATGATGGTACGAAGGAAGGGAGATTGGGCAGATTGGCTCCTGCCAATCCCACCTATGGAGCCATATTCGACGAATACAAATGGCCCGTCATCGGAGCAGACGCTCGTGTCGGAGATAGACCAGAAGGGCGCTGAACCTAGCGAGCTAGCAGAAGGATCAACTTCGGTCTCACAGGAAGGATCAGCAGTGGTGGCAGCAGTGGTGGTGGCCGAATCCGAGGGTTCGGAACCGATTGAAGACTTGAAAAAGTCTTTCGACCCTGTCATCACAGGTACGCCACCTCTGTTTTTATCTTTTCCCACCTTTTCCTTAAGTCTGATGATGTTTTTTATGTCTTTTTAGTTTCTCCGCGCAGAGGACAACCGACGATCTCCATCGGTTTTGACCCTTCGCTGTCCCGACCTCGACCGTCGAATAGGACTTCATCAGGCTCTAACAAACGCTCAACGATGAGCTAACAACTCCCCTCTTACACCTACACCCACATATACATATATATATCATTTCATTTGCTGTTTTGTCTCACATCTCTTTCTTTTCCTCTCTCAGTTATTTGTTTGTGAGTTGTGTTTTATGTGGGATAGAAAGAACAAATACTTGAAAAAAAAGATATTCCGAAATAAATCGACAATATAGTAATGTTAGCGAAGTCTTTCGCATGTTTTCTCTCTCTGTCTATCTCATAACTATTATGATATCTTTTTTCCCTTCTATATATCTTTTACTTATATATAACTGTGTCACTGTTCTCTTCTCTTTCTCCCTGCCCCCTTCTTTGTCTCTTTTTGCGTATGTTGAAGTGTTTTTGTTTGTTTGTGGTGCTTGATAGGGGTTTCAGTTGTGTGGATGGTTGCTTTTCTGATTTGTTGCATCCCTTAGGTTTTTTTTTTTTTTTTGGCGATGATGATCATTGATATGTCTCCCTCTTAGTTCTTCTGATTAGAGGAAGAGAGCGAGAGAGAGAGGCAAGACGACAAAGGGAAAAAAAGAAAATTCGGACGAGAATGATAGAATAAGAGAGGGTGAGGGGGATGAAATTGTGTGTACGGAAATGTTTTTTTTTTCTTCCTCATCGATCATGGGAAACAAAGTTCGGTTTTGAGGTGTGTATTGTGCGCGGTATGATCATTGAGATCAGACGTATATTGTATTGTAGTGTCACTCAGCTATCCTTCTGGCCTTGTAAACTTCTTCCCTATTCATTTGGTTTGAGACCCAGACTGGTACTGTTTGTGTTAGACTCTGTTCTCGTTTTGGGGAATGGACACAAGAGAATGATTGTCTTTGGATAGCTAGATTTGTCTTGTGATGTAGTTGTGATGGCTATTTGAATGCAGGCCCAGCTAAGGTACATACCCACCTAAGTTTGAAAGTTACACCTCAACACCCTAGATCACATATAACATTACTGTAACTTCAACAGTAACAGCTGAGGTACAGCCGATAAACCATTTGTTAAATGTTTTCTTGAAAAATGTGTCATCCAAAATAGGTTTGGACAGTTTAATCCTGAACGGTCAAAACCCACTTTTGGTGCCCGCTAGCCCTGGAACTGTAAGGATCATCTTGGCAGATGGGTTTACCCGGTCAGCCAGAACTACTGGCGGGTTTTTTTTTTTTTTTTTTAAATTTTTATAGTGCATTACTTGCTCTAAACATATCAAACTTAAAGAAAAAGCCTCAAGGACAAAATACACTGTTGGCATAGCTCCTTCTATAAATGAACCAATCACAACTACTTGTATACCTGAAGTAGTCTCTTAATTTGTGAAACCCAGAGGGTTCACTGGTGGGGGTATAGGCTAGCCTCTGAGTTTCTTCCTTACCCTAATCCCAATCACAGGAGCCAACTACTCCTCTCTGGTTGCCCAGAGCACTCCCCTACCCCTACCAAGATTTCAACCTCACTTCAAGTAGTCCATCAAAACCAGAAAGCTGGTTTTTTTTCCTACTGGGTGGGGGAGACTGAATAGCATGCATGGCCTGCAGATTAGAGTGCATAAATGACCTGCAGGAATTCCAGTTACTTCATCAGTAATCCATCCATATGAAACTGCATTGAGTGGTGCAACAATCCACCAAAACCGATTACTGAGAAGTCTTCCCTGATATTCCCACCTCATACTGGTTCTGTCCATGCAACATGCTCAACCT